>OY735220.1:55689057-55819057 GCA_963457665.1 Thysanoteuthis rhombus
AGTAATCAATGATAGATGAATGATGTTCTATTCTTTTAAAGATCTGTACATATATATTTGTGGACGAAAAAAACATGAGCCAACCAGTTCCCATCGTACAAAAAATCTTAACTACGTAGAGAAAATTTGGTCACATGTTAAGGCTACACTGGTTGGGAGAACATTTGGAAATACTGACCAGCTTTTGGAAGCAGTTGGAGATCAATTGGAAAGCATTCACGCAACGCACAGTAAATAACTATCCAACAGCTTTAATAAAACAGTCAATTTTTTTAAAGAAAAACTAGGTGGGTGCTATCCAATATTTCAGCATACACTGTGCATTAACACTACAAGAATTGCTGTGTAACATTGTCGGATATAATGGTTAAAATAAGAGTACATGATAGCAAACAAATTGATGGGCTCATTTTGGGGGGACCTGGGAGTGTAAATGTACGTAAAGGCAAAATCAATAGTATTTGACTTTTCACTGTTTTCAATCAATAACCTCCAACCTTAACGATTCATTTTTTTTTTTTTTCGGTGGTCGCTTGATGTTAGGTCTCCCGGTGCAAAGATGTACACGCAGACAGAATCAATCGTTCAGACAAAGAACATTTCAGCGTGAGTTTCCAAGCTACAAATCACAGGCAAATAAGATAATTCGATCTGTTGCAACGTAGACTGGGTCTCGAGGTAATCGGCGTTGAAATACAAGTGATTATTCCCCTTCGAGTTAATCACCGTGAAAAAATCATGGATAAATTTTAATTTCTATGGGATGAAATTTTTTTTAAAATGTACTCAACTTGGTTCAATGGTAGAGTTTATCATTTCAAATGATGTATGAGAGATACCTTTATCAGTACTGATATTACCTTCAAATAAGAAGGACCAATTGGTACAAATAGAAAAAAACAAAATCACACAATTACGTATGTAAATGTTTCACCCTAATGAGTTAAGATGTGTGTATGTGTTTTTCTTGAATTTTTCCAAGATTTACTCAATTGAGTCAAACATTATATCCGTCCGCTCAATCGTCCTCTGCTCAATTGTCTTCATTCATTTGTCGCCATTCAGTTGTCTTACACTGACATGTCACCAAAAATAAGTGAATTGGCTGCATCACTGGATAAGTAATCATTACTGAGTGGAAGTTTTAAATTGTTTGCTTGATACGTCCTATCCATGATATCATAGGGTGCAGTAACAACTCTTGTTATTACAAGCAAGAAACGTCGTTTCTCTGGTGATTGCACAATATACATAAAACATATTCCACTTGAATGACATGAATGCACGCACATTTATGTACAACCAGATAATACTAACCATACAATAATTATTTGAAAGATGAATCGGAATTGTTGTTGAAAATCAAGCAATGTAATAATTAACCTGTTTCGCTTTACGCTATCATTAGAATGTGAAGATATACCAAGGTTAGACGACAAACATATACTTCGTAGACCAAAGCACAGAAGTGAAATTAGACACCAATACGTGATTTCCAACCAAGGTGACTGAGATTAGGCATTTACCGGAAAGTTCTATACACCCATAAAGCAGACTTAAGATTAATGCCTCCCCTGAGTGATTATTACGTCTAATATGTATACGAAGTTTATCATTATCAGCGTATGCCATTATATTACCATTTTTAAGCATTTTGGAAAGAAAGCGTAATAATAACATTTTCTAAATCATAATATTCATTTTATACTATTGAAAACTGTATGATCTTTAGAGCACAAACTCTCTCTCTCTCTCCCTCTCTCTCTCTCTTTCTCTCTCTCTCTCTCTCTCTCTCTATGTATTTGTGCGTTTGCAGATGAGGCTGTATGTCATTGACAACGGTTATTTGCAATCATCAGCAAGATATGTGTACGTTGATTTCAAAAATTGCTCAACAGTTATTTGAAAATGATAGATAGATAGATAGATGGATAGATAGATAGATAAATAGATAGCTAGATAGCTAGCTAGCTAGCTAGATAGATAGATCGATAGATAGATAGATAGATAGATAGATAGATAGATAGATAGATAGATAGATAGATAGATGTAATTGAAAGGAAGATCAATGACTGTAATTCATTAACCTTTTCGTTTGATCGAATAAGTTTGATTAAATATAAATATTCAAAAGAAAAGTGTCGGTAGAAACAAATAAGGTGTACAATCGTGTGAGAAAATGCAATGGTCTTGTCAAATATATATGATTGCCTCCGTATATGTATGCGTGTGATATGTATGATAAGATGTGTCTAGAATTTTAAAGCACATATGTGTATGTGTATATGTGTGTGTTAAGGTAAGGACAGTAAGAAGACAAAATTCACAGGTCAAGTGGGGCCAACAAGTAGGGACATCAATAAGATTAGTTTTTGGCGCCGTTTGACCATTTCAGGTAGGATGATGGCTTTTTTGACGCGACCCCTGGGGCGTTCCTAGACAAACAACGCTTGGTAGCTGGGGAAATGAAAGAAAGAAAAGAGAAAGGAAGAAAAAGAAATGGACAGAGATGGAATGAAGAAACAGATGGAATTAATTAAAATTGAATTCGTGAGGGAAAGAAAGAAGGAAAAAAGAGGGTTGAGAAGATTCAAGCGAGAGTTAAGTGGAAAGAGAAAGACAAAAACTAATTATGACTGAAATAGGTGACAAAAATACAGAAGGAGGAGGAGGAACTAATTAGGATATAAGATTGTAGATCCTTAGGGAGTTGGGAGTCAGAATAGCATCGACTGTCCAGCCGTTAAGCATTCTCTATTTACGCCATAGTGGCCTGTGTCAATTAGCCATGACCGTTTGTGTGTATGTGTGTGAGCGTGTGTGTGTGTGTGTGTGTGTGTGTGTTTATGTATGTGACCAACCTTCCTCTCTCTCTTTCCGTGACAATAAGTTGGGTTTTGAAAGGCGGTACCAGGTGTACCTTGATGCACCTTGGCCATATCTTGATGAACCCGCCGACTAATGAACAAACGTTGCAAACTTTACAGCTACAACTTTGTCTCATCATTTTGACTGCATGTCCTTTTCACGGATGCAAACTCTATTGCATTACGTAACAAGAATAGATATATAGATATCAACAGATAGGTTGATGTCAATAGATCGGGATAGGTAGACGTAATTAGATTAAGATAGATAAATAGATGCGAATAGATCAAAACAGATAGATACTTATGAACGGATTCAGATTATGCATATACATGCGTACACATACGTTTGTGACTAAATGTGTATCTATTTGAAATTGTCATAATATGTGTTTGCGTTGCTCAGTGCCCTTATTGTCTATTATTGTATTAACAGTTGGTTGAGTGTTGTTTAATATCTTATCCGACAATCGGAGACACGAACCAGACGATAATTTTTTTTTCCGGCAGTTTTTCTCTCTTTTGTCCATTTCAATTTCCAAGTTCAATAGAGTGGAGTGTCAGGTAATGGAGATAATATAAAAAGATATTTTTTCTTATTTAAACATTGGGGCAAAAAGTCGAGATTTCGTAGACATTCATATTACTTGTCTATAACATGTTTCTGGTTTCAATGAACAAGAAAAATTTACACTGCCGACTGAAATCATTTGCATGGAGTTAGTTTGTTTAGTTCATGGAGAATGAAAGTTTATATATCTATACTGTTGGTTCTATGAGAGTTGAGCTGATGTAAACACGAGGATAACTTTCTTCAATGTATATTCAACAACTTACAAGATTTGAAATATGCTATGTCAATTGCAAGGGGAAAATATAAACTAGAAGATCGTATATTTTCATGTATGAAGGATGAATATTAAGTTATGAATATTAGTATATATGTTTATTTGTTCTGAGGAGAATCTACGTCAGTGATCTCCATAGCACTATAATTCTGATTCATCGTTCTAACGTTCAAGGGAGAAATACCGTAGTAAATAAACTTGGGTCAAATAGGAAGAAGGACCTGTCGGCCTGAGAGAACTGGAACCTTTTAGGAACTGTTGAAAATAGCTTTGATATTACAATTGGCAAATAAAAAGAGAATTGTGAAAGTAACAAGGACTGCTATTACTAAAGCCCTGCACACAGCAAACCTACAAGTCCCACCCCTCGGACCTCGTAAGATCCCTGCTCTAGAGTACAATCAATTGAGATCTCTTCGAGCATTTACAAATTGATAAGCTTATCTCATTCTGGGGGAATACACTTTAGTCAGATGAGACACAACAAAAACTTTTGGTGCATGATATAGAAGAAGTGTTTTTTAGATGTCAATGTGGGGATTTTAACCCAAAGAACACCGTCTCCTCAACAAAAGACGTTTGAGGGAATATTTTACTTTGAGGGTACCTCTCTACAAAAGTAACAGGGAGCTTAGTAATAATTAATGTTATGATAAAAAGAGAGGATCTTTGTGAAATATTGGATGTCGACCCGAAATTGGGAATTGGGGTTTAGTTGATGCTTCCTGCACAACAATGATCCAAAACACACTTCTAAATTAGTCCAAAAATATCATCCACGTAAGAATATAAAATTACCTTTACTTTCACTGAGTCCCAACGTTGATCTATTATGAAATTTTGGGGATTGATCCAAAAGACGTGTAAGAGCCAGAAAAGCAAAGAAACTTGAAAATCAGACACAAGGTGTGCTACGATTATCTGTGTAGATGTTTGAGCTGATTTAGTGAAATTTACCCATAAAGATAAAAAAATGTTTTAGGTAAAACATGACATGCAATTTGCTGTTAATGTTCCCGTGACTTTCATTTCGGGGCAAACAATTGTTACATTTACAATTATTCAAAATCAAATGTTACATTTTTGGTTTATATATTTACTAACATCATGCCTATGGCTACCTCAGTTTTTCATGAAATATCTACGACTCAATTATTTTTGTACTTTCTATTAAGCTTTGAGGAAACAAAGCGTGCCAATATTTTGAGTCAGTAGTGTATATCATCTCCCGAATATCTTTTGTTTTTTAGATGATATATATATATATATATATATATATATATATATATATATATATATATATATATATATATATATATATATATCTGTATAATTGAGTCATCCACAGACACTTGTTTCGTTTTAATTACAACTCCTCGGTGTGGCTATAGACGGTCTTATATCCCATACAATACCACGAAGTAGGATCGTAACCTTCGCCTCAGACCAAGAGGTTGGCATTTTACCCCTGCCTTAGGCAGAACTGGACGGTCAGTAGGACTGAATTTAGTAATATGTTTATTTATGCACATTTCTTCATCCACCAGAGTGCTCGATTCCAGAGTTGAAAGAGCATTGCTATAGTAGCTTATAATGGTCGAGTCGCCCTACCTGATATACCTTATATACCCTGCCTGATATATATATATATATATATATATATATATATATATATATATATATATATATATATATATATGTATATAGTTTATTCGAAAATATATTGTAAAAAAAACAAAAGATATCCTTGAAACGATATGGAAATTGGAAAAAATGACCGAACGGCTTAGTTTTTCTGAACAAAACGAAACGAAGGGAACAACCATCCCATACTAAAACATAATAGAAAAAATGATTGGAAAAGAACTCATTTTTATACATGTAAAGAAAGAATGAAAAAAGAAAGAGAGATAAGTCTAGCTGCTGCAGGGTCAAACTCCCCCTTTTTCTTTTTCAACCGGAGATGATTATTGCCACTTTTGTGTTGTATATATAATAAATAAATGCATAGATATGTGGGACTTGTCAATTTTGCTTCATCGGGAAAAGAACCGCCTTCTGACTATCTTCTTTCCAGATAATTAGTTCTGATCCATGTGTGAGTTATGGTGATTCATTTATTCGAGTGCAGATATTATACATATTTTTTGAATAAATATTTTTTTCATTCATGGTACTGAAATAAACGGTTGCATATTTGTAACATACATTTTCATAGATGTGTAAATCTTGTCAGTTTGATTAAGTCAAGAAGAGAGCCATGTAAACATTAAGTGGTATTGCTTCGAGCTCACGGTAGGGAAATGTTGATTTTACATATTGGTTGGGTTTAATGTGACAGGATAAAAAACAGTGAAGTCTAAACTTATAATTTAGGTGGGGATTGTTCTTGTTCTTGTTAAGAGGTCAAAGTCAACTATGGTAAGAGCTGAAATTTTCTATCAGAAAGAAAAACGCACACACATCTCGATATTTTTAGGTTTATGTCTGTATCTGAATGGCAGATGAAATGATTTAAATAAAAACGTAGATGTCATTTGAAACTGTGAACCACATGGTTTCCTTCAGATTTAAAGTTGGACCAGTAGGCTGGCTGGTTGGTTGGCTATGTATGTATGTATATATGTATATATCTATCGCACATACATGACACGCCAGTGGAGCTGGAAGGCTGACATTTTCAACACATACTCTTTCTTATACCCAAAAGAAAAAAAGATTTTTGTTGTAGTGCTGGTTTTATCCTGACCCAAAATTAGTTTTTAGGGTCAGATTGATTTGAAATGGAAATTTATGCCAAATAAATCTGTTTGTTTTGACCCAGCAGCATTCACGTTTGTTTTCGTTTTGTTTTTGTTTTTCTCGTTTTGTTTCTTTGTTTGTTTTTCAATTCATGTTTCTTTTTACTGTTCACTATCCAACAAAAGGCGAGAGAAGTAACTTATTCATTGATCACCCCTTTTTCCATCTTTTAATTGATGATATGACAGTTTCTATCGAGTGACTCATCAAACATGTTTCATAATGTCCCTACCTCAATGGCAGTGCATTTCCCCTAGGATCTTATAAGAGCTTTTTCAGACTGTCTTGTTCTAGAAATTCATTTCTGTTTGATTATTTTTTTTTCTTATTAGACGGAATAAGTCGCTTGTATAGATGGTAGGTATATTCCGGATGGTTGCCATTTGTAAACGAGTATGTCGCGTGATAATTCTATTGAGGTGCTGGATTCGACAGCAAAAACATGTGGGAAGATGGCTTTAATGTTTGGTGCTGACTCGGCGGTTAGAAATTGGCACCCAAACTTTCAAAATAGGTTTCGTCCGTTTCCAATTTGATCCAGTTGGCTGGCTATGTATTTGTTTATGCATCATGTGCACAGGCAGTGCCAATGGAGCTAGAGTGCTGACACTTTCGACATGTCCTCCTTAATCAAAGATATCATAGAATCCATAAGAAAACTTTAAAATGGCAATGGGTTGGTTATGTTGCAAGAATGGCAAACCACGAGGATCTTTAGAGATCAGATGCAAAACTCGAGCTGACAAAATATGAGATTGCGTTACAAACTAGATGAATTCAGGAAGTAGTAGCTCGGTGACGCCCACTATAGAGAGGTCTGGTCAATTTTGGAGAACTTGTATGTTCGACGACAGACGCCGAAAGGGTGATGATGATGATGATGATGTCTCGAACGAACATTTCCCTTGTTGCTAAAATTCTGCTCAAGTACGTTCTTACTGGTGAATCCTGTTATAATGTAAGTTTATGTTAAATCGATTTCTAGTTTGTGCTTGCACGTTTCTCGAAACTTACCTTCTTTTGTGCATCATCAAAAGGTTGGATGAGTAATTTATTTATTGATTACCCCTTATTTCAACCCCCAACACGGCAACCTGCCAGACAACGTTGGCCGTGCAACTGTTTCTATTAAGTGACTAACCAGACCTGTTCTCATGTGATTTTCTTCTTTGTTTGCGTCATTTGGGGGAGGGGGGGATTTTTGCCTGATTTTCTTTTCTTATTCTAATGAAATAAAAAATATATCTGTGAAACAGTTATTCAGTTTCAATCAGTCTATTTTTAGTTGTTCATTGTTAAGCTTCATGGTAACGTTTTGTTTGTTTGTTTTTTGTTTGCAATTTTTCGTTTGTTTGTTTTTTCTTCTTTTTTTGTTTGTTTTTCAAGTGGTTGACAGACGGATAGTTACGTCTAAAACGTCTGAGCATTTTAAATTACATTTTCTATGGCAATTTTTCCCTGAACTTCTTTTCTTAAGGTTGAGATTGAGTATGACATAGATAGTTAGAGAGAAAGAATGAAACTAGATAAGTAGCAATGAAATTACATCGATTGATTGATACATAGATAAATATGAATAGACTGATATGAATGAACTGTGGCAGATAGATATTGATAGTTCGAGAGAGAGAGATAGATGAAAAGATAGATAGAATCTATTGATTAGGCTCTGAGACCGACTAATAGATTTTTCTCTAGCACCCGCGTCAAAATCGACAGAATTTGCACCAAAGTCTCTGATTTTTGTAAATAACTTCCAAATGTTCAATCTTGTTTCAATATATTTTTTTTTTCGAACTTCTGTCGATTTTGAAGCTGTATAATGGAGTTAAGATTAACTGCAATGAATCGAATACTTTCTGCACTGACTGTACATATCATGGGGTATCGAGTGCTTCTTGTAACTTGATTGCGGACAGGTTTGCTCCTCATACCAATTCTCATATGTTGTGAGTTTGCACCCCATTGCACCGGAACGGGTGTATATCTTTTACTTCTTTTTTAATAACACTCTCTTCCACGCGGTCGTTGTGCCGAATGCAAAGAACGAAGCGAGGTCGAAAGTTAAAATATTTCCTAAGGATTGAAGATGGAGAAATGAACCTGAATGAGAGATTTCATATTTTGCATTGTTATATTGAGGATAAAAAAGTTTTTCTTGTGTGCATTAAGATCGATATCATTATTTTCTTCTTCTGTCAGTGGACCAGAACAAACGTTGGACAAAAAACCATTTCCAAAAACAGGCAATGCCGCTCAAAGCTTACCCACTCGACAATTTCAAACAAATATCATTAAAAAAAAACAAAGCCGGCCCAAAATTTCACTCCTGTTAACTGTATGTAAAAACAATAAACCACTTTGTGTCCGGCTGCTTTGTTTCAACACCAACAGAATAGGAATCCAGGTCTGACAGAGTTGGCCATTACGGAATAGCAATATACAACAATTGGTATGTACATCAACGACACCAATTGACTGAAATACATAATAACATCATACTATGGGACTTTGTAATAAATACCAAAAGGACCATCAAAGCAAATAGACCCGATATGATCGAAAATTGGGGTACTAAGCAAGCACGGACGACTTGAAATCGAGATACAGAAGTTGAGGCACTGGAAAACACAAACAGTCACTGTTATTGTATAGGGATTGAGAAAGGCATCAAAAACATTTCGCAAAAATCATAGAAGATAGTGCTTACACGCACTGCATATTGAGAAGAGCGCTATCACCTGTTGTATACTAATGTGGGGCACAACATAATGTGCAACTGGAAAAAAACGTAATACAAACACAATGACCTGCAAAACACAAAATGAGCCTGGGGAAGGATAAAAACTTCTTTTTTTTCCCCTAATTTGTTTGCAACGACTCGGCAATTCATACCCTCTCCAAATCGCCACAATTCTAAGTTTTTTCGCCATCTGAGTAAATCATCGTAAATGTTTGCTTACGATAGAATAAAAAACAATAACTGTGTCTCTCTTGCTTTTACGAAAAAAGGGACAAAAAGCGAAAATAAAGGTAACCGTTTGTTCTTGCTGCGTGCAGTCTCTCCATCTCAACTCCCAGACTCCTGCACTTCCCACTAACGAAACCTCTGCTGATCCAGATCAACATGCCATTTTTGACGTCTCAGAACGTTTGAGGTATTGTTCATGTGTGTCATTGTTTCGAAATATTGTTTCAGTTCTTGATTACAAAAAAAAGATCTATTGCATCATCGTATTGTAAACTTTCCACCATGTATTATTCGAGTAAAGTCAGGAGATTTATTTCCAACCAGTATTGCTCAGTATAATTCCTGAATAGATTGATAGATAGATATGAACAGATCGAAATCGAGTGATGAATAGATATGAACAGGTTTAGATGGATAGATAATGTTCGATGTCAGAATTTCTCTCCTTTCTTTTTCTTTAAGGTTGCAGTTATTTCCAGTTTTGGAAGGGCCATACTCATGCAGGATTCTGGCCTGGGAAAATTACTTATATGTTGCATTTTCTGATCAGGAAGTATTTGTCAGAATCTTTCATATTACATTGTGGAAAACAGAAGTCATTATGGAACAGTTGGTCAGTGAAGAATATATGAGAAAAAACCATAGAAAAAATTGAATGTAGATGTAAAGCTGAATTTGATTTAAAAATATTGGATTGAATGAAAAGAAAGGACATAGATAGATAGATCTGAACAAAGTTGGACAGTGAAAATAATGAATCGAAAGAGAGCGAGAATTTGTAAATCGCTGAGAATTATATCTCAACATCAGGGAGAGCAAAACTCAATTATCTCCCTTTTCCATTCAAAGGGACTTCTGTTCACTGTATTGGACTAGGTTGAAGGTGGTAGTGTTGAGTATTCCTTCAAAGGGGAACCCAATTAAAATACTTACGTTGCTCTATATCAGATTTAATGGACATTTCACTATTACCTATTAGAAATTTGATTCCGCGTGATTGATCTTGAAATATATTTTTCTAAAAGTTTCAACAGTAATACATCAAGGAAACCTTTGTAATCTCTTTTATCATATCAAAGAAATTAAAGTTTGTATTGATGTATTCCTGATGAACCATATATGAACTAGATTGACATGACCAGATTTAAATAGATATACATGGAGAGATTTAGATAGATAGGTTTGAACAGATTTAGATAGATTGATAGATAGATAGATAGATAGATAGATAGATAGATAGATCGATGGATAAATAGGTAGGTAGGTAGATAGGTAGGTAGATAGAAACGAATTTCAATGGATATACATTAAAATAAATAGATATGAACAGATTTGAATACATAGATATTAATACATTTAGATATATATATTGATAGATAGAAATTTGAATAGATACATCAAAATAGATAGATCTGGTCAGATTTATATAAATAGATACATGCATATTCGGAGAGATCGATAGATCGATAGATAGATAGATGGATAGATATTAACATATTTAGATAGATGGATAGATTGATATGAACAGAGTTGCATAGATGGATATTAGCATAGATTGATATAGACGGATTTGGATAGATAGATAGATAGATAGATAGATAGATAGATAGATAGATAGATATGAATAGACTGATATAGATAGATGAATAGATAAATCGAAGGATATTAACATATTTAGATAGATAGTTTGAGAGGAGTTCAAAAGTTATACAATACATGTAGAAATGTCTTTTAGCATACTTATACAACTTTGAAACACAAATTTGACCAAAGATTTCTGATTTTTGCACAACGTTTCCATATTCAACCGTAATTCAACGTTTCTTTTTCTATCTTTGGTTAAAATTGTGTCAATTTGGAAGCTGCGTAAAATTGCTGAAGGAAGTTTTTGTTTTTTTTCATTTTAAATGTAACGAATCCTTCCTGCGCTTACGATAAATAGATAGATTGTGTATCCATATTTGTAAGGTAAAGGGGAAAACGATTAACGATGCTTACTTTTTTATGTTGACCTCATCCGAGAGAGGCTGATGTAAACACTACTCTTTACATATATGATCTACCATACCATATTTCTCTACTTCACCTTTGGATATAACTGGTTTATGTCCCCCAGTTCAGATTCTTTAGGGCGACTTATTTGTCTAAGTATTCATTTTTACGTCAGGATAGAAATAAAGTATGGAAAAATATCGAAACAAATTTTTGCTTGCCTGAAAATTCGGACACTTTAAGTGATCCATGTTATCGATTCAACGGGCTTATATCAACCTGCAGCTCATGTGTCTCTACGGTTGAGAGTATAGACAGAAAGTGACGATAAATACATGACATGTGACATCGGATCAGTGGAATTACCAAATTGGCAAAATTTTAACTTTTCTTTACAAAGAATGAATCAATACGTAGTCTTGTTTTGATCAAAAATTCATTCAAACAAAACAAGAATGAAAACAAATATTTATACGAACAAAAGTTTGTGTGAACTAAGTGAAGAAAAAACATTTTTTTTTTTTGGCAAAAAAAAAATTCCCTTAATTAGGCAATTTTGCCGATTCGGCATAACATATAAAAAAAAAATAAGATAGTCGCAGAGTCCTCCAGAATTGTCAGATGGCCACCAGCCCCAACGAGTATGCCTATCGTAAGAGTGTGATTTTATTCTTTAGTTTATTTATTTTACCTTCCAAGCTTAGTGTGAGGTGTTATGGAGGATGGAGACAGCGGTCGACGGCCAGATGGGTCACCTCTGTGACTGACAGGCCATGGGACTGCCACACCTTCGATCCGGTGCCTGTGAGGTCATACTCTAGTGCAGACGTCTGAACTTCTGACATAGTAAGCCCTGAGTGCTCGTTGGTCAGTTGGCATTCTTATCAGGTGTCAGAACCATTTCATTTTCTGATGCTCGATGGATTTGTGGACAAGTATTGCCCAAACGATTGTGTAGTAGTTTGTATAAAACTTACCAACTGACATGTAAGGTTCCGGAAGGTCTCCAGCTACATACTGTGCAAAAGTACCCAATACGGTTCACAAATTTCATTTCAACTTATACAGCTTGGGAATTGACAGAATTTGGACTGAAGAATGAAAAAAACAGGTATTGAAAAATGCTGAAACATTTGTCACTAAATAGAAACCGTCAGGTGAATAACATTTTTGGAAGCCTACCGTGTTGAGGGTGATAAATACAAAAATTGGGGGGAAAGAATGATAAACGAATTTGCTGCTTTTTCCGCCTTTTGTTGCATAAGTAAGAAGTCCGAATATTAACGCCGTGAACGCCGCCAGACTCAAACTTCTAGGCAAATTTTTTTTGTTCTAAACATAATGAGGAGTGAATATATGAATTTGCAGCCCTCTAGCTCTATTAGTGCAGAAAGTACCCATGACACAAACATGCATAGCTATCTAGCCAGAAGCACTTGAAAACTGGGGAAACCAATGTTGATTTTATTGACAACTGAAGCTGTACAGGTATTCAAGAATAGACTTTTTTGTATCGGATAAATTTTGCACTCCCCGTACACCCGGTAATTATTCACTGTTCTGTTTATAAAATCATCGATACCCACTTGTCTACACTAGATAAACAGACAGGTTTCGTATTGTTGCTTGTTTGGAGTTGTCTTCTTGGAAACCGCCAACCAAAAGTGTCACAATATTTTTGTTTTTGAAAATTCCTCACTTACCTAAAAAGTTTGTTTCTTGGCGTTTTAATCTTCGTTGCTAAATTGGTCCCTTAGTTTATGTCCGGGGGCATTCACGCTTGTTTTTTGAATATTCATACTTTTTAAGTGATCACCAGCCACAAAAAGTGAGATAAGTAACATTGATTGGTCACCTTCTTTTATTTTTTTCCATTCTTTCGATTCTCTTCTTTTTCTCTTTTTTTTTTCTTTGATCACTCATTTTTCTTTGAACTCTTCTTTTTCTTCTTTTTCTCTTATCCTTGTCTTCTTTTTAGTTTTTTTTTCTTTCTCTGTTCTCCTTATCTTTTTCCTTCTATTTCTCTTCTCATTTTCTCTTCTTTTTTCCCTTCTTTTTCTCTTCTTTTTCTCTTCTTTTTCCTCTTCTCTCTCCTTCATCTAAAAAAATGATTTTCTTCTGTTGTTCCTCTTCCTCGAATAAGTCTCCATTTTGTCTTCTTTTTCTTTTTTCCCCTTCCTTCCATCAATGTCTTTCTCCCTCTTCCTTTCCTTTCCTCCCTTCTTCTTCTTCTTCTTCTTTCCGTCAATTCGCCATGTCTATCCTTTTCCACACCTCTCTTTCTATCCTTCCTCTCCCCCTTTATCTCCCTCGCACTCTCTCTGCAACTGCTTCCTCCAGTAAAAGACTATCTACGTCACATCCTGCGGTCACAGATACAAATGTGATCTCGGCTTGCAGGAACAACATCTTCACTATTTTAGGTAACCAAGATGTTTATCTCGAGTCGACGGAAGGTTGTGAAAATAGAGACTTTCACCTCAGCTATCTCTTTAGGTCCACGAATAGATCAATTTAAACAGTGTAAGATTCTGGTAAATATTCATATATATATATATATATATATATATATATATATATATACATATATATATATATATATATATATATATATATATATATATATATATATATATATATATATATATATGATTATAAATTGCTTTATATTACATTGAAACTGTTATTTGAAATGATCACCATTATTACGCGTTGAATGCATCATTTGGCCTACACAATGTAAAAATGATAAACATATGAAGGAAATAGGGCTGTTGCTGGAATAAAACCTGTGACTGATAGCGTTGCGTTGTTCTTATCATTCAGCCAGACAGCCGCTGGTAATGCAAATTCATACATATATATATATATATATATATATATATATATATATATATATATATATATATATATATATATATATGCTCTATTTGTTTCTATCAACGCGACAATTATACTAAGAAATGGACATATGATCTAATAGGATATCATACCTTTTCAGAAACGAGTTTCAATAAAAGGTAATTTATAATCATTCTGTTGGATGATACATCCAGCTTATAGCATACACATACATGCATGCGCGCACACAAACGCATACTACAGTACCAAATGTTGATACAATATCCGATTTGTGAAAGGTATTCCAATAAAGTGCCCGATACATTCAACATTAAATATTACGTCAAGTTAGGGTAGAGCTTGAAATATAATGAAATAAGGATTCACTAGACTGACACGTATATGTTAGGGCTTCTTCTAGCGAATGATTCAATATATTTGAATCCCTATTTAGGACGTTACTGGAAGAGGTCTTTTTTCTGAGTTGAGAATATCCCTCTCATTCTATTCATATATCTTTCCTGTTAGTCGTTGGTCAGTAATTGTTTTATTTTACATTGGAAAAGTAGATTACCTGTTATAAATTGGTATACAAAAAAAATAACCGACATAATTATCTTATTTTTCTCGTTATCGATAATAATAGCAGTGGCATTATTATTATTATTATTATTATTATTATTATTATTATTATTATTATTATTATTATTATTATTATTATTATAATTTGCAATCTCACACCAGTTGCCTGGTGATTACCGCAAGTTTCCTCAAGTCTCTAGCCCTCCACTTCTCATTCTTATAGACCACAGTAATACTGTGGTTTACTGTTTCATACTAGTTGTCCGATGGTCATTGCTGAGTGACAATAAGTCTCCTCAGGTCTTCAGCCAATATCTCTTGTCTCCCTCGCATATCACACTAGTGCTGTGGTTCACATCTCAGCTTTCATTTTCTTTCCTCTGGTAGGCAACTGTTAACATTTAGTGTTGCAGTCCTTATAATTCTAGTACTTTCCTCATTATCTGTGCAGTTCCTCGCAGTGCTGTGGTCTGTACAGTCTCAATCCTTCCTTTTATCCAAAACTCCTCCAGTTCACCAAAAGTGTTTGGGACAGTTCCCAGAGCGCCTGCTATGACTGGCACTACCCTGACTTTCATGTTCCGTATCTTCTTCTGTTCTCTTGCTAGATCTTAGTATTTATCCAGTTTTTCACCCTCCTTCCTCTTTACTGTATGGTCTGCAGTTAACGCCACGTCTATAATTTGGCAGGTTTTCCTTATCAATGTCTGGTCTTCTTGCCTGGATACGGTGGTCAGTTTGAATGTCAAAGTCCCAGAATGATTAGTGGTTTCCATTCTCCAGGGATGCCTCTGGTTTTTTACTGGTACCACTTTTCCGTATGGTTGAAAAAATTATTATTATCATTATTATTATTATTATTATTATTATTATTATTATTATTATTATTAGGAATCTCACACCAGTTGCCTGGTGGTAACCGCTGGAGTTTGAGTGACAGCAAGTCTCCTCAAGTCTCCAGCCCTCCTCTCCTAGTACTCGTAGGTCGCAGTAATTCTACGATTTACAGTTTCACACCGGTTGCCCAGTGGTTATCGCCGAAGGCTGTGACAATAAGTCTCCTCAGGTCCTCAGCTAACGTCTCCTCCCTCTTTCGCATATCATGACAGAGCTACTATTCGTTGCAGTACTTATGTCTCTAGCACCTTCCTCAGTATCCGTGCAGTTCCAAGTAGCGCTGTGGTCTGTACGGTCTCTATCCTCCCCCTAATCCCGATCTCCTCCAGTCTCTCCCTCAGCGTTTTGGGGACAGTTCCTAGTGCGCCCACTATGACCGGTACTACCCTGGTTTTCATGTTCCACATTTTCCTTAACTCCCTTGCTAGGTCCTGGTATTTTTCCCTTTTTCACCCTCCTTCTTTTTTACTCTATGGTCTGCAGGTACAGCAACGTCTACTATTTGGCAGGCCTTCTTTTTTTTGTCTACTATTACTAAGTCCGGCCTTCTTGCCTGGATGAGGTGGTCAGTTTGGATGTCAAAGTCCCACAGTAGTTTGTGGTTTTCATTCTCCAAAACTGCCTCTGGCTTGTGCTGATACCACTTTTCCCCATGGTTGAATCCCATTAGTTTACTTAGTTCCCAGTGTATCATCGTTGCTACTCTATCGTGTCTATGCTTATACTCCTTCTGGGCGAGCTGACTACATTCACTAGTTATGTGGTTTACTGTCTCATCTCTTTCACCGCACATGCGGCATTTGCTGTTTGTCTGTGTTCTGTCGATTTTTGCTTTTATGTAGTTTGTCCTTATGCTTTTGTTTTGGGCTGCCATGATGAGCGATTCTGTTTCTCTCTTAAGGTTTCCCTTTCGTAACCACGTCCATGATTTCTCGTCTGCTATATCTTTTATCTGTCTTTTAAACTCGCCGTACAATTTTTTCCCTTCCCACTTTTCTTTTCTAGTTTGCTGTACTGTTCCATTGTTTTCTACTTTATTGTTTGTTGCACTATCCCTCGCGCTCTTTATGATTTCTTCACTATTTGTTTGCACATATCTATCTAGGACTACTTTAGCTCTCTGGACACAATCTTCTATGCTGATGAGCCCCCTACCACCTTCTTTTCTCTTAACGTATAGTCTATCTGTATCATCCCTAGGGTGTAATGCTTTATGCATCGTCATAAGTTTCCTTGTTCGCCTATCCATTGATTGGAGCTCTTCCTTTGTCCATCCTAGGAATGGTCCTGTATACCTAACTACTGACACAGCCCAGGTGTTCATTTCTTTTATTAGATTTCTGCTATTTAATTTGGTTTCTAATATTTTCCTTATCCTTCTGAGGTATTCTCTCTTAATTTTCTCCTTCATCTCTTCCCGTTTTATCGTGTCACATTCAAGGACACCTAGGTACTTCTATCGGTCTTGTGCAGTCAATGCCCTAATCTTGTTGTTGTCCGGAAGTTCAATTCCCTCAGTCATTGTAAGCCTTCCTTCATGCATCACCATGATTGCGCATTTTTCTATCCCAAACTCCATTCCTATGTCCTCACTATATTCCCTTACTTCGTTGAACAGAGTCTCAAGCTCTCCCCTGTTTTTTGCAAACAAAACAGAAGTGGTATCCTTTGCTGTTTTTCAGGATTCTGTTAAGCGGTATCATTGTTAGAACAAATAATAGTGGGGACAACGAGTCTCCTTGGAAGATTCCCCTTTTTATCCCTACCTCGGCTAGTTTGTCCCCTGCGGCTGTCAAATCTACTCTCCAGTCTTCCATCGAATTACCAATGAATTTAACCACCGGTTCGCTAATTTTGAACATTCTAAGGCATTCGAGTATCCAGCTATGTGGAATCATATCGTATGCCTTTTTGTAATATATCCATCCCATTGCGATATTCTTTCTCCTTTTCCTTACTTCTTTTAAGATCATCTGGTCTATGTAGAGTAAATCGTTTGCCCCTTTGGTTCCTATCCTACACCCTTTCTGTTCTTCTGGTAGTAGCCCCCTTCTATCCATTGACATGTATATTCTCTCTGCTATTTGCCCGGTCAGGATTTTCCACATAAGTGGTAGGCAAGTGATTGGTCTATAGTTGCTTGCTATGTTCCCCTTTCCCAGGTCTTTTAGGATGAGGGTGGTTCTGCCTTTAGTCATCCGTTCTGGTGCTTTGCCTTCATTATTATTATTATTATGATTATCATTATTATCATTATTTTTTATTATACCACCGGTGACTTTACAAACGATTTAATCGCCTTTTTATAGTTAGTGGGCAATGGATTTAACTATTGAATTATCTTTTTTATCGGTTTTTTTTTTTGAAGTCATGGAATTTCCAGGCATTACTGTGAGTAAAAGTAAACACTGTAAAATGGAAGTATAAAGAGTATGATAGCCATGTGCACACACGACAACAGACAATACAGTTTGAAAGCCTTGCAATACAGATCTTTTGGGGGGGGGGCAGGCTGTCTTCTCACATCTATAAAACTTTTTGATTTGTTTGTTTTAGTATATTTTGGGGGTTTTATTATTCCATTCCCAGTTTGATGTCTCAGTGTGGCATACTCCACCAGTTCATGCATGTGCCATCAGCAGTGGCTAGCATTGTGCATCGAGAATGTTGATAGATATTCATTCCTATCGCTAGACTCGAGAGAAGGTAGGTCTACACTGGGGTCTGATGCTAAGGTCAATTGTAGAGACAAGTTGAAGTCTTGATTACTTAGGAATGTCTTGATGACACTCTAGTCCACGATTGGTGTCGCTCAGACTACATTTGCTTGTGGGTAAAGTTGGCGAGGAGTCAATTTATGCCCAAAGGAATCAAATTTAACACGGTCTGAAACCTACTAGATAAAGTTGTAAGATCAACATATAACATCAATGGTGACACTTTATAAAGATGAATTTATATGAGTTTTAGTTGCCTTTATAAATGCTACTATAATCGAACCACATAGTGTTTCTAGAGCCCATCAAGAAAAACTAGCTACCTAGGTTTTTTCAGTTTTTGATTGGATCTGACTTGTTGTTACACGTACTGGGAGGAAAGGACTGAATAGATTGAAATATTTACTTCATATATCTCGAAATCCTTTTTTTCCTTTTTTGAATTCCTTCAAAGTTGGAGGGGGGGGAGATTGAAAATGTCAGTTTTTGCTTAATTGATCCTCTAGTTTCGTGTTTTGCATTGTTTACGCTCTTTTCTTTTTCTTTTTTTTTTTTTACTCTCTTTGTGATTTTTGCTTACCGTTGGCGAAAGAAGTAACTTATTCATTGACCATCAAATGTATCATGCATCACCCCAAACACGCTGCCAAAATATCTTGGACATTCGACGGTTTCAATTGAGTGACTAACTTGGTTTTGAAGTGGTGGTTGGAAGGATCCCTGACAATTTTTTGTTTTGCAATTATTTTCCTCTTATCATGACGATTAGATGTGTACTGTGCACCACTGTTGTCTGGGTGGAAGTGATGGAAGTAGTTGCAGTAATATCCCAACCAGTAATGTCAACACCATTTATCAGTCTCACCTAACCTGAGGCAACACCAGGCCCCTTACTAAATCTCGGCAAAACGCCCACGTTAATTTTTTTATGTATTTACAGAGTTTTTGTACTTGATGATCTGTTGTAAGCTGGGGTGACATCGCAGATGATGTGGATTTTACAAGAATGGAGTTGTTTTCATGTTTTCAATATTTCCAGACGATCTTTTTTGATATCTTTTTAATAATCAACCTATTATCACGAACTTCGCAACAGGCGCCAGACGTTTCATAACAAACATCTGAGGACTCCATCGTGGAGTCTGAGGAGGCTTTTGATGTGATTCTAATCCCTGGACACAGGACACGATGTCATAGAAGTATGCAGATGATACAGTGACGAAGAGAGAAGAAACTTCAAGGTTCGTTGATTTCTCTCCGATAGGTATTTAGCACCTTTTTTAAAAATGCATTTATTTTTTATATGGAAAATATCAGACTTTCTCGGATTCAAAGAGATTGACGTACAAAAACTAAAGCATCGTGAGTCCTTCGGGAGCTAATTTTTCCTTTCTTTTCAAAATCTGTCATTCAATTTGAGTAAGAAGCAAAAAAATATTTAAGAACTAAAAATATATTTTCATTAATTTCATAAGATTTTTAACATATTGATTCGATAGCATGGCAGAACGATCCAGTAAACGAAGCAAATTAGTGTTGATTATAGATTTTTGAATCATTTCCCACAAGATTTGTCTTATCGAGACAGAGAGAGATGACTGATGGCCCCATTAAGCGGAATCCACTGCACAGGTATTTCCTGCTTTTTGTACTCCAATGTATCTCTTTCACGAAAAAAGGAATGTTTAATCTGCAATCAGTCGCTGCAGACAATACCCTCTCTCTCCCTCTCTCTCTCTCTCTTTCTCTCTCTCTCTCTCTCTCTCTCTCTCTCTCTCTCTCTCTCTCCAACTCAATGTGTGTACCACCAACGAACCAAAAGTCCAATGATTTAACGATATTATTTAAGAAGATTCCCTTCCAACGTTGAACTACTCAACTTTTTGCCTGTAAACAAATGCTATAGACACTGAGCCATCTCCCACCCACCCCCCTCTCTCTCTCTCTCTCTCTCTCTCTTTCTCTCTTTCTCTGAACATATCATCATGAAATTAATGTCTAAAACAGGTTAATGACTTTTCACAAAGTTCAATGCATCATTTCTTTTCAAACATTGCGATTGTACAAAAAAAGATTTTCAAAATTAAAAGAGAATAGAATGATCATAATTCCATTTTGAATATTTCCGTACGAGGAAATTAATTTTTTCCATTAAATTTTTCGCTCAATAGGTTGATTTCCCTCTGGAGTATTTTGTTTTATGCAGAACATTTTTTGTTCAAAGAGCTTTAAAAAAATTTGAACTGTTCTGATTTAAAGACAAAGATCAATTTACAAACCTGATTCAAAAACAAATGTATTTTTCGATATCATTCGGTATGTAATAAACGTTTGATATGTATACTTTCCTTTGTAAATGATCTAGAAATGATGACAGCAAAGGTACGGGACTAAACACACTGCGTAAATGTTTAGACAAGACAGTTGCTTAGTAGTATATGACCTTGTGCCTGTCAAAGCTAACTTCAGTAAATATCTACATCCCAACTTTGGGAAATAATTGAACAAATATGTATTTTAATGTTTTTTTCTCTTCAATTAGTTTACATATGTCATCAAAAGACTACAGCTGTATTCAAATAATTTTGCAGCTGTATTTCGAATGGTGTTCGTTCTGTCTCTACAGACACCGGAACGTTTTCCTCAAGGTGCATGTCTGGGGATCAGAATCTCCCTTTGGCCTCTCTGGTATCGTCCAAAGGAAAACATACAACAATACGTCCAGCATCAGCTGGCTGCAGGAGCTGCCAAAAGGACGTCAAATTAGGCGTCTTCCCGCCTTGAGGGGCTCAGATCTCTGGTTCAGAATCCTTCCCAAGACTAATGAGAGAAATCTATCCCATTTTTTACTCATAGGTGGGATTAGGAAAGATAGATCCATGCATTTCCCATGTGTTGATACACAGTTGATATAACCAGCCCCGACGTTGAGTTCGAACTTGGGTCACTGATTTTATTGTCCGAGTGGTTACTGACTAATCGGATATCCAATTGTATTGTACTTAAGAAATATCAAGAACAATATGCTGCTCTGCATTTCTTTGCTTATGTTTAACCAGAATGTAGGTGTGTATGTGCACGTATGTGTATGTATGTGTTCGTGTGTGTGTGTGTGTGTGTTTGCTGGCTGATGTATCTTTTAGGAAAGTCATTTGTCAAGTCATGTTTTTATTCCTTCTTTTTAAAAAGAAAAAAAAGGAAATATCACACGGTCCGCATTTTCCTATCCGAATGGATGTCTGTTAGAGACGGTAGGACGTCGTTAGAATTATTTGCTAAATTGAAGTTGGCGTCGTGTATCTTTTTCTATTGAGGTAGTTGATGTTGGTGAACATAATTCATGTACAAAGCTCTTTCAGCTGATGCTACCAATATTTTGTTCGTGCCGGCTAATAGTCAGACATCGTTGGGCAATGTCTCTCTTCTGCGGTCGTTGGGGTTCGTGATGATAAACGAGCTGCTTTTCAAAAACGAATTAACCAACATGGGAGCTGTGATACCAAGTATAGTTTGTTATTTATAGCTAAAACCGTCTTTAGAAACGGCTACAATCGGCTAAATTTTCATATATCTCTCTTATTATTGAACGGACTATACAGAAAAAAATAGTGGTATTTAAATCAAGTTTATTATACTTACAGGATTCGCCATCCGGCTCTGTCAAAGTAGGAATTTTAAATGATAATAATATTATAATATTGTCGGATATTGTATCCACATACTCATTATATCTCCACTAGAATGTACCCGTCAGAAAAGACGGGGTTATTTATGCATGGATCAGCACTAAGGAGCCTACAGCTATTTTATTAGGTAATTTGATTTTAATAATGTATCTTGATTTCAAGTTTTTTTTTCTCATCTCAACTCAAGCTGTTTTAATGTGTGAGGATCAGACATGGAGTTTCAAGATTCTCCATGACGTAATCTTTATTGCTATTTCATAATAGGAAGGTAAATCAACCAATGAAATCTTCGAATTTGAGCGCAAACAAACAAACAAATGAATAAAATGATGAAATAGCATAGGAACCCACAATATGGTTAGATTATATAAAACATTTAGTTCTATTGGACACTGAATCATCCCCGATCCCATTAAAGATTAACACAGCTAAATTTGAGATAATTTTGGGATGCATACTTAGTTGACTTAGGGGAATGTTTCAAAGTAAAATGTTTTGCAAAAAATTTCAAGTGTTTTGGAGGTGGCTCTAATTAATCGGTTATCATAGATTTCTATTGGCTTATTAGAAAGCAAATCAGCTGTATTCGGCCAGGACCAATCACCGAGGAACACTGTCAAATATGCTAAATTGGGAATGGGTTCATTTTTGTAGCCCTCCAAAATGATCTGGTTAGTTACTCAATAGAAACTGTCATGTGACCAACGTATTTTGGTATCATGCAATGTTGAAGGTGATCAATTAAAAAGACGGGAATTGGGGTCATCAATGAATGTTACTTCTCTCGCATCTCGATGGACAGAGATTTCTTAAAAGAGCCAAGATCTTGGGAAAGCAAGCATGAATGCTGCTAGAAAAACAGTGGGGGTGAATTTAACATAAACTTACATTGCAAATTGAACCCCAAATTAAAACCTTTTGGGGGCATTGTGAAAACACATAAACAGTACTTTCTGGATATAATAAAGAAGACATGTTGAAATTGTTAGCCTTCTAGCTCCATTGGTGTGGCCTGGACGCGTGATACATTGCCAGCCAGCCAGCCAGCCAGCCAGCCAGCCAGAATAACTTTAAAACTAGAGAAAATCATGTTGATAGTTGTTGTGGCAGTTTTGGTTGTAAGTTTAATAAACTGATCATTAGTGTGTCTTTGTGACGAAGTCCACAATTATGGATTACCATGTTCGAGGTTTTTCCGTCTTATTAAAATTCTTTCAATTGTCCCTGCACGTTTGACAAGCTGAAGATACAAAAAATCACTCAGAGAGCGCAAACTGTTGCCAATATTATTGATACTAAAAACTGGACAGAAATCAATTCATAGATAGTTATTGAAGGGAAGATTCCTGGATCCTTCCAAAATTGTAATCACTCCTTTCGTAGTCAATCGCCTTTCTTTCTACAAAATGTCTTCTTCAAGTGGTAGGACGTTGATTGCGGAAAAACAAGTTAAATTTGGGGACGGTCCAAGAATATTTATGGTTACCTCCTCTCTATCATAACTATTCGTGAACGGATTTCCATTCAATTTTTCTAGTGACATTGGGGTTAGAAGATGTTTGCGTTCTCTGAGTGCTTGCTAGTTTTATTGTTTTTGCTTTTTTCCCCATTCCACAATATTCTTCTTCTTTCCTCTTCTATTTTTTCTCCTATTTCCTTTCTTCCCGTCAGATATTCTAAAAGCAAATCGGCTAAATTTATAGCGTTCAACCAATAATTGCGAAATATTCAAATTCCTTCCGATTCAATTCGCCTTTCAAGTCGGGGGGTCACCTCACCAAGTGCCTGACCCGTGATACCTGGTCGATAATATTTAGGTAATCACATTCACAGACGTTCTGGCTGCACTTGATTAGATCTCTGAAAATAGAGGCAAAAAGCACCTTTTCCTTGGAAATCTTCTTCATAATTGACTCATTATTCCAATGCAATTTAGAACAAGAAAAAGGTCTTCTTCATTTTCAAACGTCAAGCATTACAAGACATCGATTGGTTGGATGAGATACTTTTTTTTTCTTCTTTGTGTTTCTTTCTTCCGTTTACAGTCTTAATCTTTTTTGTCTGTTGATTCCAAAATTGCCTCAGGATGTTTTCTGTTCAATCAAGCCTAGTACAACAAAAACTGGCTTGAAGCCTGATAAATAAATATATATGCATCTATGAATGCAAAAAAATATCCGATATTTTTTTTAAGTATTCTTTTAACATCCTTATATACCTTCAAAATGAGGAGAATTTGGACCAACGATTTCTGATTCTTGCACATAACATTCCGATGTTCAATTTTGTTCGATAGACAAATTTAGATAATTTTGGATAGTAAACTAATTCACAGGTCAATTTGAGAAGGTATCTGCGGGAACAAAATATATAGATTTAGTGAGGAAATATGTCTGGTAAATCTATCTCTGCTCGGATAAGTTTGTAATCTTTTATTAAGTTTCATACACAATTCTATAACTTTAGATAATGTGTATTTTAATGTTGAATATGTATGTCTAACGTAGTTTGTATATGGAAATGGCCATACAGGCATTCTTATTCAATAAACGAATGAATAAATATATTTTTGTGTTAATTGATCTATTGGTCTGAATTCTGTCAATCCTGGGGTGTATAAGGATATTGGAACAAAACTTTTCTTCCAAATGTGACTGAAAATTTTTACCCTCACTTAATCGGGCTGATACCTTGGTAAATGAATATCTATGCATACATACTTTCAGAGAAAGATAGACAAACTGACAGACAGACGTTTTGGTAGTTGATATACTGACGCAATACAATCTGCCAATTGCTGTTGATGTTTGATCCAAAAGAAAAAGATGATTTAGAGCAGTTCTTCTTGAACTGATAAAAAATTCTTTTAAACGTTGATAAAATCGTTCTGATGAATGGGTGAAATGAGGAGGGTGGATTAAACTGGGAGGGTGGAAAAACGGTGAGTTAAACAGGGAAGGTGAATGAAGATTGAGTGAAACAGGAAGCGGGGATGGAAGGTAACTGAAACAGGGAGCGTGGATGGAGTGCAAGTGTAACAAGGAGGGTGGGTGAACAGTGAGTGAATTTAAAAGAGTGTTGAACGGTGAGAGAAATAGTAAAGGTGGGTGAATGGGTGAGTGAAATTAGGAAGGTGGGTGGATGAGTGAGTGAAACTAGGATGCTGGCTAAAGGGTGAGTGAAAAAGTGAGGGTGGGTGAATGGGTAAGTGAAACAGTGCAGGTGGGTGAATGGGTGAGTGAAATTGAAGGGGGGTGAATAGGTGAGTGAAAATAGGATGGTGGGTAAAGGGTGAGTGAAACTAGGATGCTGGGTGGAGGGTGAGTGAAACAATGAGCGTGGATAGAGTGCAAGTGTAGCAAGGAAGGTGGGTGGAATTAGGAGGGTGGGTGAACAGTGAGAGAAAAGGCAAGGGTTGGTGAACAGTGAGTGAAAATAGGAGGCTGGGTGAAAGGTGAGTGAAACAGTGAGGTTGAGTGATTGAGATATTGGGTGATTGCAAGTGTAGCGAGGAGGGTGGATGAACGGTGATGAAAATTAGGAGGGTGGGTGAACAGTGAGAGAAAAAGCAAAGGTTGGTGAATAGTGAGTGAAAATAGGAGGCTGGGTGAATGGGTGAGTGAAACTTGGATCGTAGATGAAGGGTGAGTGGAACAGTGAGGGTTGGTGAATTGGTAAGTCAAATTAGGATGGTGGGTGAATGGGTGAGTGAAATTGAGGGGGTGGTTGAATTGGTGAGTGAAATTAAGGGGGTTGGTGAATGGGTGAATGAAACAGTGAAGGTTGGTGAATGGGTGAGTAAAATTAGGATGGTGAGTGAAGGGTGAGTGGAACAGTGAGGGTTGGTGAATTGGTAAGTGAAATTAGGATGGTGGATGGATGGGTGAGTAAAATTAAGGGTGAGGGTGAATGGGTGATTGAAACTAGGATTGTAGGTGAAAGATGAGTAAAACAGTGAGGGTGGATAAATGGTAGAATGAAATTAGGATGGTGGGTGAAAGGTGAGTGGTTAGTGAATTGGTAACTGAAATCAAGGGGGTGGGTGAATGGGTGAGTGAAACTAGGATGGTTGATGAAGGTTGGGTGAAAACAGTTGGTTGAATGGGTGAGTGAAAATTAGGAGGGTGGGTGAATGGATGAGTGAAACAGTGAGGGTTGGTGAATTGGTAAGTGAAATTAAGGGGGTGGGTGAATGGGTGAGTGAAATTAAGGGGATGGGTGAATGGGTGAGTGAAATTAAGGGGTGGGTGAATGGGTGAGTGAAACTAGGATGCTGGGTGAAGGTTGGGTGAAACAGTGGGGTTGGGTGAATTGGTGAGTGAAATTGAGGGGGTGGGTGAATGGGTGAGTGAAATTCAGGGGATGGGTGGATAGGTGAGTGAAATTGAGGGGGTGGGTGAATGGGTGAGTGAAACTAGGATGGCGGGTGGAGGGTTGGTGAAAATGGGTGAGTGAAAATTAGGAGGGTTGGTGAATGGGTGAGTGAAACAGTGAGGGTTGGTGAATTGGTAAGGGAAATTAGGACTGAGGGTGGATGGGTGAGTGAAATTGAGGGGGTGGGTGAATGGGTGAGTGAAATTAAGGGGAGGGTGAATGGGTGAGTGAAAGTAAGATGGTGGGTGAAGGTTGGTTGAATTGGTGAGTGAAAATTAGGAGGGTGGGTGAATGGGTGAGTGAAACAGTGAGGGTTGGTGAATTGGTAAGTTAAATCAAGGGGGTGGGTGAATGGGTGAGTGAAATTCAGGGGATGGGTGGATGGATGAGTGAAAATTAGGAGGGTGGGTGAATGGGTGAGTGAAACAGTGCGGGTTGGTGAATTGGTAAGGGAAATTAGGACGGTGGTTGGATGGGTGAGTGAAATTGAGGGGGTGGGTGAATGGGTGAGTGAAATTAAGGGGAGGGTGAATGGGTGAGTGAAAGTAGGATGGTTGGTGAATGGGTGAGTGAAAATTAGGAGGGTGGGTGAATGGGTGAGTGAAACTAAGATGATGGGTGGAGGGTGTGTGAAACAATAAGCGTGGATAGAGTGCAAGTGTAGCGGGGAGGGTGGATGAACAGTGAGAGAAAAAGCGAGGGTTGGTGAATAGTGAGTGAAAATAGGAGGCTGGGTGAAAGGTAAGTTAAACAGTGAGGTTGGGTGATTGGGTGAGTGAAATTAGAGGATGAGTGAATGAGTGAGTGAAACTAGGATGGTGGGTGAAGGGTGAGTGGAACAAGGAGCGTGGATAGAGGGCAAGTGTAATTAGGAGGTTGGATGAACAGTGAGAAAAATTAGGAAGGTGGGTGAACAGTGAGAGAAAAAGCAAGGGTTGGTGAATAGTGAGTGAAAATAGGAGGCTGGGTGAATGGGTGAGTGAAACTAGGATCGTAGGTGAAGGGTGAGTGAAACAGTGAGGGTTGTTGAATGGGCGAGTGAAATTAGGATGGTGGGTGGAGGGTGAGTGGAACAGTGAGGGTTAGTGAATTGGTAAGTGAAATTTTGAGGGTGGGTGAATGAGCGAGTGAAACTAGGGTGGTGGGTGAAGGGTGAGTGAAACAGGGTGCGTGGATGGAGTGCAAGTGTAGTGAGGAGGGTGGGTGAACGGCGAGTGAAATTAGGAGGGTGGGTGAACGGTGGGAGATACAGCAAGGGTGGGTGAATGGGTGAGAGAAAATAGGATGGTGGGTGAATGGTGAGTGAAATTAGGGGGTGGGTAAAGCGTGAGAGGAATGACGAGGATGAATGAAGCGTGAGTGAAAGGATGAGGGTGGATGAAGGGTGAGTGAAACAGTGAAGGTTGGTGAATAGGCTATTGAAATTAAGAGGGCGGGTGAATGGGTGGGTGAAACTAGGATGGTGGGTGGAGGGTAAGTGAAACAGGGCGCGTGGATGGAGGGTGTGTGAAACAGGGAGCATGGATGGGGTGCGAAATTAGGAGGGTGGGTGAACAGTGAGAGAAAAAGTAAGGATGGGTGACTGGTTGAGTGAAATTAGGAGGGTGGGTGAATGGGTGAGTGAAACTAGGATGGTGGGTGAAGGGTGAGTGAAACAGTGAGGGTGGATAAATGGTAGAATGAAATTAGGAGGGTGGGTAAAGGATGAGAGGAACGATGAGGATGGATGAAGCGTGAGTGAAAGGAGGAGGTTGAATGAAGGATGATATAAACGTTGGGAATTAATGAAGGGTGAGTGAAATGAGGAGGGTGCTTGAAAGGTGAATGAAACCGGAAGGGTGATTAAAGCGTAAGTTAAACGAGGAAATGGGATGAAGGGTGAGTGAAATGAGGGTGGATGAAGGTGAAGGAAACATGAAAAGTTAAAACTGAATTTAGATGAAAACTTGGAATAAAAACATCGCCATCAACATCCTTACTACTTGCTGAGAATTGCTGAAAATCCATGGCAAGACTTAAAATCATGTATGATATATTTTTTGAATGATTTCAATTTCAATTTATGATTTGCCGAAGTGACTAGATCTGAAGAGCAATCCCTTTGGCATTATATACCCAAATACACGGAATTGACATTCTGCTAACAGGTGTATATTTTCATATAAAATACAGAATAATTAAATTCAGTTTTCAGAAATACGAAAGGCCATCATAAGTTCATCGTGCAGTCGATCATTATCAAATAACGTTTTTATCTACAATCTCTTAATACACGAGTAAATAATGGAATGTTGTAGACAAAGAATTTTATTCTTGTACGTAAAATTCGAAGCGAAAAAATAGAGGAAGATAATTGGGAAGACATAAATATTATCAGCAGCAGTTTTGGTTATGTCTTTGGCATATCTCCCTTTGTAAGAGGATACCTGAAACTTGATGTAAACAAAGAGAAATAATGGAGCAAGCATTAACAATATCAGCAGCAGTTAACTAAATTCACCGTGTCCCTGTTCAGTAGAAGCCCCCTAATGTCTGTCTTTGACATAGACCTTTCCGAAGATTTACCAGACCTCTTCATCATGAGCATCGCAGTGCCAATACTTTCTAAACCTTTTATCAATCCGCCAATGACAGTTTTGCATATGATCTCTGGGGATCCACGTTGTAAGTCGTGATTTCCAGCGGTGTCTGACATTTTTACAAAGGCCTATTGTCATTTGAGTTTTCTAATGGATTCTTTACCTTCGATAACTATTTTTTCTCTAATATACTGTGCTGTTTTGTGATCTTCTAGTGTGATGTGGAGCATGATTCTCTCCTGAGCACGTTGCATGATTCTTAGTTTGTGGGTCAATTCTTCGGTTAGGTTCCACGATTCAGTTCCAGAGGTGACTATCCGGGGGATGCATTAGTTGTATACCTGCTTTTTTAGAACTAATGGGAATATTTTTGTCCTTGGAGGTGTTTGTTTCCCGAACCTTTGCCCACCTAAGATTCCATGGACGCTCGTTGGCCTTGGTAAATGGAGGGTCTACGCCCTTTAGTTTCACACTTCCAATTTTGATCGCTGTGTGTTGGTCCTGAATATATTTGTTGTGCATGACAGAAAAAAAAAGGATGCTCTCATTCCTTTGTAATGACAGTGAATCCAGCTATTCGACATAATTTTCTTCCTACCGGTGTTATTTTTTCCAATTCCAAAGCGGAAAGCTATTTCCAAAATTCACTATAATAAAATCATTCAGAGGAAACCAGTCAATCCCATGATACAAAATGAATTATGCATAAAATCATACTCAAGAGAGATTGAGAGCAACCTCGTCAAACACATAATGGAATTTAGTTGCGAGTGAATGAATCTTTTGAATTAAGATTCAAGGGTGATAACACTGGAATAGTTTGGCAAGCACCGATTTAGAATACTGTTATTTACATAATCATACTGCATTATGTTCAAATAAATGTTGACAATTAAGCTGGAACACTTTTAATTGCTCAAATACACCTGTAACAAATACAGTATGAAACATTGTTTTTATCATAACAGAAATTTATTTATAACGGTATATGATCGGATAGAGCTCATGCCGAACCTTTAGCATGTGTTATAGAGGGGCTGTAGATTTGGGGAGAAAAAACCTAAATACCCAAATACATATTCTTTTATACATATATAGTAAAGTAGTCCTTTTTTTATCTGTTACATGTCTGCTATTTCAGTAATAGTATATATATATATATATATATATATATATATATATATATATATATATATATATATATATAATAGTAATAGTATATCTTCTGTCAATGATTTTGAGAAAAGTCATTAAATTTCAAAGAGTTTTATCAGATAATTGAACTTCTTATTGTTTGTTTTATGAACCCAATGTTTCGGCTGATCGATTCTTGGGACTTCTCCAGGTGTTTTATCTGCATGTGACTGTATAAACAGAATTTTTCTCCAGTGGTATGGCGATAGTATAACGAGAAAGAGAGAGACATACAGACAGAGAGACGACCACTATCTTCCCTTGGAAGATGTCCGTATTATAGACGCAGAACGTAGTTGGAAAATTAGAAAAATTAGAGAAGCAGCACACATTAACCAGTCGACTGAGTGTCCAAGTCAGACAAGTTCAACTCGATGTGGTTTCCATCACCCAACAGGGATAGGGTATGGAAATCCAGGTCTAAGGGAAAGAAAAGACATCACTCAAATCAAACATTATAAGCGTTGGTAACATTGGATGAAACCTCTGCTTTGCACGACCACATTCAGATTGTACACGTGAAGGAGTCCAAGGAATAGATAAGCCAAAATAATTCAATAACGTTGCATTAAAAACACTAACAACAAGGAGGGGTCCTATCCTCTTAAAAAAATTCATAACTTCGTTTCAATTTTGATTTTTGCGCTGCAGTCATGACTTCAGTTTCAACTACATTCGTTTTTATTTCCTTATCTTACTTTTGTCTAGCTCCAATCTTACTATTTATTTATCGATTTGTTTACTAAAGGCCAACTCTATTCTCATGTGGATATGACTACTGAGAGCAAACTACATTCGAAGGTGGATTTGACTACTCGTATATATCTTGTAGTTTGGCTACGTCACTCTGATCGATCCGGCACAGTACATAATATTAATTATATTCAACATTGCATGTTTCATATAAGACAATATCTATTATATATTATCTATAACCATCTCTAAACAAAGGTATTCTTAATGCCTTTAGGGATTGATTTTAAAGAACAAATAATCAGCGTCCATGCAAGTATCCCAAACTTCATTAAATTCCGTGTAACGCCACATTTTCACGTTTAGGGGGAAAGGCAAAGAGGAAAAATAGTGTTCATCATTTGTTTAGCAAATAGTTGTTATAGAAGCTTCATCTTTCTCCCACACGTCAGATTCTTGTAATGCACTTACGTTAACTATGGCATTGATTGTTCCTGCATGGGATTCAAATATCACATTTTTCTCCTGTCTCGGATCGCAATATGTCAGCGTACGTGACTTCATCATCCTCGCTTATAACATCGGGTTCTCCCAAGCAGCCACCCATCTAAGTACTGACCAGACTTCACATTCTTTAACTCCGGCGATTGTACAAGAATCTATGTATCCGGCTTGATTTGGCCATACGCCAGCACTTTGAATACGGTCTGTAATATATTTTCCTATTCAAAATGGCTGCGATTTTCATGAGTGAACGTCTAAAGTATATTTCCTATCATTTACGCTTTTGTGAACCTCAGTTTTGTTTATCTCTCTCCATACTTACCTCCCCTTACCTACAAACACATCCCTACCTGTGCTTATTCCCAACATTCTCTGAAGCGCTTGGGTGAGTCATTTCATTTGCCGCTTCTTGTTTCGGTTTTATACAGTGCGTAGCGGCGCCACCTGGCGTGTAAGAAGGCAGGGTTTTTTTTTCTTTCTTGAATGATTCACACGTCAGAGAAAAGAGTTCGGACTGGCATTTTCGTTTCGCCTTGTCTCCAAAATAAGAAAAGACAGAAATGGTTGAAGTGAAGACTGGAAAGGGGTGGAGTGATAGTCACCCATATCTAGCTCTTGCGCTTACGTTAGTTACAGCATCAACCCTGCTTACCCGACCCCCAAATCTTGCAGGTTGCTCTTGTCTCGCCTCACGATATGTGAAATAGACTTAAAGGCGACAAGCATCCGAAGTGATGTCACTCACTTGAATATTTTCACTTACGGTACCCAGTATTCCCAACCGGTCATTCATTTAAGCATAGGCATCCAAGCCAGGGGCAGGCAGACTGATGCCACCCCTTCGATTCTGTCGAATCAGTGTGAAAAAAAATCGGGCAAATCAAGCCGTGTCCCTTTATAAAAACAGATACATAAATGTATGTGGAATAAGTATTGATGAGGTCTTATGTTGCTTAACTTAGGGGGTTTGGACGAGAGCCGATGTCACTAACATCATCCATGATACTTTTAGTTGTTTGGGATGAAATAAATAAGAAATTCATCTTGAATATATTTCAGGCAAGGAGGTGCATAGTGACGTGATAGAAAACGAAATCAGCCAACTGAGTTCGATTCTCGACCAAGGCTACTGTCAATATTTTATTTGCAGTATTGCCCATGAGTGCCTTACGACGAAATCACATTGGATTCTCATGTGATCATCAAAGTTCAACCACGTTGAGCCAGGTCAGTATCTAGATTGGTAACCTTCTGGGAATACCAGACGTCGTAAACTAGGATGTTGATGGGATTGACGCCACTTCGGGTGCTTGTCCATTTCACTGGCTAGCCAATTGCAATCTCCCTTACGAAAGGCTTTGACTAGCCTAGCCAACCAGAATACAGCTTGAAAGTAGCTTTCTCTTCTCATTGGATGATCCATCGAAGTACAGCGTCAGCAGCAAGGAAAATCGAATTGTATTGAGACACTGATAGCATCGAGGTTTCTCCCTCGCAAATGGCCGGCTGGTGAAGGTGGGGGAAAATAGAACTAGTGGTTAGTGGGTTAATGTCTATATTGGATTGAAAAGTGAACGACCAACTACGAGGAAGTTCTCTTTGATTGTAACCAATTCTGTTCGAAGTCCTAATTTTGTTCAGCCGTGTCTGCATGTTATTTTCAGTTCTGTTTTTCGGGGACTGTTCTGGTCATTTTACCGAGCTGTCAAATTCACAATAGCTTCTCCTCAAATATTCGTGCCACGCGAGAATTCGTTTTTCCACGTGGTTATACTACGTATCAAGCGAGAATGTTGACATGAGTGACGGCACTTCAGGTGCTTGTCTATTCTATCTGTTACAAGTCGAGACGACAGGAACTCATGATGTCAGAAATGCATATCTACTCTCTAACAACGGATTGCTCGTAACAGAGCAACATGCAGTTAAAATGGACCAAATATCATTTAGAGTTCTTTTTTTAAAATTAGTGGTCAAGTAACGATCAAAAAAATATTATGAACATTTTCTCTTTTCAGTATTTCGCATCGAAGTTTATTACACGAATTGCAAGCCAAAACAAGAAGATATGTGAGATATGGAAAGACCGGGTAGAGCTGCTTAATGCCGTAGTCAGTCAGCTTAAGGGCAATAACTAGCTGGCTATTGCTTCTAAATGGCACTTGACTCTTTGATTTAGATGGTAATGGAGTTCACATATTTTGTTTCTATTCAGGGATTGTTCCATTGTCTTATAGGTGTTAAGTTTCGATTTATTTGAGCCACCTTTCTTGATCGACCCGGACAGACACAAAACAGTTGCTAATTGGATGCAAAACAATTTTCGAAAATTGTAAATATGCAAATTTTCTATTGATTTTATGCAAAAAAAAGATCTGAATCTTGCAATATCAAGACACTGTAAAGATTTTCTCTCTTGCTAAAAGAAAAGAAATGCGAGAACTTTGTGATTGTTTTCGTTAGAACAAAGTTGATTTCATATCGACCAGACGTATTGGAAACCATTACGTGTGATTTGGTTAGACTATTTTTTCCCATCTATCAAGTTACTTTTCTGTGACCTTTCGGTCGTGTATTCTCCGGCCTTCCTCGGATGTTTTGAATTCTAGAATGAGGACTTATCACTCGGAACCCAAGCTGCACACATTTTTTCTTCAACAACGCTCACATCCAACAACACAGCTAATGGAACGTTCACATCTTCCCTCCAACAATACAGCTAACGGAACGTTCACATCTTCCCTCCAACAACACAGCTAACAGAACGTTCACATCTTCTCTTCCAACAACACAGCTAATGGAACGTTCACATCTTCCCTCCAACAACACAGCTAACAGAACGTTCACATCTTCCCTCCAACAACACAGCTAACAGAACGTTCACATCTTCCCTCCAACAACACAGCTAATGGAACATTCACATCTTCCCTCCAACAACACAGCTAACAGAACGTTCACATCTTCCCTTCCAACAACACAGCTAATGGAACATTCACATCTTCCCTCCAACAACACAGCTAACAGAACGTTCACATATTGCCCTCAGCAACACATCTACAACAACGCCAACATCTTACCCTCAACAACACACTTATAACAACGTATACATTTTTCCCCCATCAACATACTCACAACAATGCTTACATCTCCCCTTCAGCAATACATCTATGACACACACACAAACTCTGCATCTGCACAATTTTCTCAGTAACTGTCATTAGAATAAGTTACATATGTACACATAACCTTCCTCAATTTCATTTATGTACAAATTATTTCGACTGAGACACTAAGAAATCTGCTTTTTCGAAAATGAGTATTACAGATTTAATAAAACAATTACCTGATGTCATCCCTCACTCTTTTCAAAACAATGTTCTTTGCAAGATTTTATCATTTTTCCCATACGACTTTTGACAACAGGAGCAAACAGGCAGCCAAAAACATGTAATTGGAATGTATATAATCAAGATTTCCAAACTTTCCAAGTTGCCTATTGAATTCACGATGCTTGAGTTTACATACAATTGTGTTTATGTGTATTTAGTTATTATACATATACATAAACACACACACACAGATGTATATATATGTAAGTATATATATGTATATATATATATATATATATATATATATATATATATATGTATATATATACTTATGCTTTTGATTATGTATAAAATATTTATTCATGCCTACACTTACATACATATATATACCTATATACATACATACATATATATATATATATATATATATATATATATATATATATATATATATATATATATATATATATATATTATTACGCTTTCACATCTATAAGCTTATAAATATTTACCTACGTATATGCCTATATATTTTTTTTCAAGTACATATTTTTGCTTATATATATATATATATATATATATATACACAATTATACATATATTACTTCCTGACACCCAGTGGAGGAATTAATGCGTTCATTAATTGAATAAATAGATACATCAACTGAAAAATAAAAAAATATTCAAACCAATAATTACCACAGAAATAATGAAATGCACTTCCAACTTGTGACATGATGTCAGAGAATTTCTTTTGATATTTTATCAATGAAATGATTCCTTAGAAATGCTGTTAACACGAAAATCAAAGTTAATATTTGAATATACCATAAGTATTTAACAGTATCTTTAAATATAATCTCTCTCTCTCTCTCTCTCTCTCTCTCTCTCTCTCTCTCTCTCTCTCTCTCTCTCTCTCTCTCTCTGTAAATATATATGTAGGGAGAGGATGATAGATGAATATACGTTCAGTTTGAAATTGATGGGATGAGAAATAAATATGATCCGATCGACAACACACATATATATATATATATATATATATATATATATATATATATATATATATATATATATATATATATATATATATATATATATATATATATATATATATATATATATATATATATATATATATATATATATATATATATATAATGAACCACGGAGTGAATAAATCAATCGAATGAGTTAATTTGAAAATCTTTTCGAATGAAACAGAGTGTTCCGCCTATGAAGAACATCTGAAAAAAGTTTTACACATTTTATAAACTCTCTACAAATGGTATTGGTCACTTTTTTAGAACTCAGATTTAAACATATACGAACATTTGTTATATGTTTTATTATTGTTCTTGGGTGACTCTGTCTATATATATGTGTACATATATATATATATATATATATATATATATATATATATATATATACATATTTTTTTAAACTTTTAGATGCTCAAACATTTCTTCTCAAAACATTGGTCAACTACATTTGGAGTATGCCGCCATAGCATTCAATCCCGAACTTTAACGCCCAAGAAAACTAACGGAAAACGTGCAAAGAAAGGCTACCTCGTTGCTCCGTGGGTAGAAGCATATATTTTATGAAGAGTGACTTCAAAGAATAATTCTGCCTATCATGAGTTACTGGAAAACCCCTGGGGATACGATCCAAGTACATCAAATGATGGTTGGTGTATAATGATTTAACAATTTTTCTACTTCAATAACGAAGTACTCTTGATGCACGAGAATAAAAATGCAAACAGACTCACGGACACAGATAATTTAGAATGATAAAATTGCGGTATAGCTTGCCTGGATCTGTTGTAGAAGTTTAAAATGTAGAATCGTTTCAAGTAAAAACTGGTTGAATTGTGGGAAGATTAGGACTTGAAATTCAACTTAATGGAAAACTATCAAGAAAAAGAACATAGGGATCTTCGCAAGTGATGCGTCGTGTTTTGAATCAAAGGTATCCTTCGGATGCACAAAAACAAATATTTTATTGTTTGTGAAATTCAATGGACAAAACCTTTTTTTAGTAGTAATATCGGGAAATTTGGCAGGGTGAGAAAATCCCACCATTGTCATATATTGTGCTGTCTTGTGATCTCACCATTTTATGGAGTCCAAGATAGAGAACCCATAAGGAAATTCAAATGGCAACGGGCTGGTCATGTTATGAGAATTTCAGACAAATGCTTAAGATTCCAACTCAAAACTTGCATCCCCAGAGATTACATGTGAAACTTTGGCTGACTTAATATGAGATGGCTTTAAAAAAACTTGATAAGTTAAAGAGTATTGGGTCAGTGAAGAAGTGTGGCGAATCTTGGGGAGCTTTGTGTCAATGCTAAAAGGCTGCCGTTGATGGTGATGATGATGGAAGGTGATCCTGTTTATTAGTGATAGAAAATGTTGAAATGCCAGTAATTATCGGATGCTTAATGAATTATGAAAGGAAAAGAGAAAATGATTTGATCTAGTTCCTAAAATTAAATCCGTAAAACCTTCTTTTGATTGACACACTGATCTAAGGATGAACCTACATTTCACGAAAAAGGTTCTTACTGTCCGACACGTTTTATAGACACTAAGATATTTTTGTGCTTTTGCGCATCAGCAGCCCAGAGCACACCCGTGATACAAAGCACCATACGCAACTGATACGTGCGTATGTGTTTATGCAAATATACGTGTACATATATTTGTATATATTTACGTACAGATGTATAGAGTTATACTAGCATGTAGATATTTATATATATAAGCATATATATATATATATATATATATATATATATATATATATATATATATATATATTAGCTACAACTATATTAAACGTAATCAAGTTACCAATCAAGTCGGTAAGTCATGCCCACTTTTTAAAAAACTTATATTCTCTAATGATCAGATTGAAGCAAAGAAATAAATTATTCAGAAATATTTCTAAAGGTGTGATCCGATGCCGAGAAAAAATAACTTAGTCCCACTTGAACGGTAAGTTGTGAGAAGGGAAGATATTAACTTTTGCATAATTAAGTTCTGTCGGCATTTTATTCATATGCCTTATCGTTTGAAGCTGCGTTTTGAAAACTTTGGAAGATGAACGGAAAAAACTCTATAAAGGGACGTATGTATGTGAGTGTGTATAAACCAACCACACACTTAATGGGCTTTGCATCCAATGGCAATGATAAGCAAACGCCTTGACAATATGAGAGATTCAACATACTACCAAATTCTGATGTGGACAGTGTCCTATTTGTCTCCTGATATATGGGTCCCATTAACACATATAACCATGACAGGTCCAGGAATCGAATGACTAGATTATTGGTTTTGTATTCTATGAACCTCTCATGTGACTGTCCTTTGAATAAATAATCCATAATCCCTATATACATATATATATATATATATATTTTAGAATGAAATGATAATTCAGCTTGCCATTTTCTATACGAATGAAATTTCTTGATATTACGTTGAAATAAACTGAAGAAATCTCAGTTGTACAAAAAACGGATTACTGATTTCCCATTTCGTTCTAATAGCGACGGATAAATAACAATAAATTTCCATACACTGGTCGCACACAAACAATGACACATGCATATATGCACACATGCATACACGCACACACATAAATAAATAAATATATATATATATATATATATACATATATATATATATATATATATATATATATATATATATATATATATAAAGAATGTGGTTCGAAAACTTGATAAATGCCATTTTTTAGAAATGTTCTTGGTTTGAATATTTTATCGTATAACAACCTTGTAGACTGAATATTCATAGAAATGTTGTAATGTATATATATGTGTGTGTGTGTGTGTGTGAGTGTAATATTTTCCAAAAACAAATTCATTTCGTACTTTTAAAGCACTTCTCAATCGGATATTTTCCGTTTTTCGTTATTTTGAAATTCCGAAAATGTACGCTTTATTATTATTATTCGTTCTCTTCACGTGGCAAACAGTCGACGCTCTCATCACGTGTAATGATTTGTTTGTTCTTTTTCTGCGGATAGTTACTTTAGATGAAGCTGTTGTTTGATATTGATGGTTTTTCTATGTGTTACGATGTATACATTTATTACCTAATTTATATCATAATTTTATACTAAACTTATCAAATATGTATATATTGTTATGTACATAGTTTTAATGGATTCTATGGGTGTGATTGTGTGTGCAAGTGAGATCTTTTTTCTCTTACTTCTTCCCTGATAATCTTTATTTCCTCCATTTGTAATTGCAAATTCTTCCAAAATATAAACCTAATCACGTTAGAAATATCTTTTATAATGATTTGAATAATATTCCAGGTTGGGAAAGACCTTTTTAAGAAAATATAAATAATCTAGAATCAATATTTGATTATCTTTATCTGAGAACGCTTACTAATTGGATTTCATTGCCTCAAGGACTTTTGAAATAATGACAGGTCGATAAACTAAATTATTTCGTTCTGATTATTTTCGTCGCTACAGCACGGCTCACGGGTAACATCCGGCTCTTCCGGGTCTTTGACACTTAATAAGTGTACAGATCTGTTTTATGTGCTCCTTCCTCACAACAATTATCATAAAAAGTAAATATGTTTGGAATGATCGATTAAAAAGCAGGGAAGAGAGGTAACAAGTGAATAAGTTATTTCTCTTTGCTTTTGTTGGGTGGTTATAACCAAAAAACTCTGAGAACCGATTCTGGAGAAAAACTTGAAAAAGTTCTCCCCCTACACATCAAGGGGGGTCCATTTGTGGAAAATGTCGAGTTCCTACCATGAACGGTAAGGCCTCGGTGAAAACCGGATAAATACATAGATATAAATGTCAGAATGTATGCGTAGCCGTATCCCAACAACAGTGATTAAGCCGGTCAGTTGTGGGTAGCAGGGATTAAAATCAAGCTTGATAATTATTATCCTGGTATAAACTACGACCCTACTGGATTTAAACAGACTGCTGACAACAACATCCTTCTTGCAACAAAATAACCTTCACAATCCCCAAGTAATGCTAAACAAACCAAACCAAGACAGCAAGAGAGTCGGACTATAGTGAAACAAACGACTTCTTTAACAAACTTGTTGAGCGCAAAGACACAAAAATCTAATTCAAAAACATAGACTCAAAAAGTAGACCACGTCATCCTCGTAGGATAACGAATCCCTATGGAACTATCAAAAGAAGCCTGGAAAGATCGCAAGACAGCACAATATATGATATAACATTTTTAAAAGAAAAATCTACAACCCAAGCATTGTCCCGATAGTCATTTATGGAGATGAAATATGGAACCTAACCAGAAGATTGACCCTTAAACTGACAACCATGTAACGTATACATGAGAGAATAATGCTCAACATCACACGGAGAGATTTAAAAAAAACAGCGCAGTATTTTAGAGAAAAAAAATTGAGCAAGAAATACCACAGAATCCATTTAAAAACTCGAATGGCAATGGGCTGGTCACATTCCAAGAGTGTCAGACAGCTGCTCACAATATGGATCCCCAGAGATCATAAGTGAAACAGTGTCTGGCAAAATAGGAAATGGTGTGACAAACAAGACAAGTTCAAAACCTACTGTCTCTTCAAAACCTTCATGATCGTGAGATCTGGTAAATCTTGGGGAGAGTCTATATCCAACGACGATCATTAAGGGCTGCTGATGCTGATGATGATGAAGACTGACAGGACTACATGCCAAGACTCTGGGGACACACCAATCTGCGGACATTGATTCTGCTCAACTGATTTTGTTTACTTCCTTCAGGCAACGTTTTCCTTTACTTGTAATCTTGTGAAATCGGAGTGTGGGGACCGGATAGGTGTGAAAAGACCGGTGAGTGTACAGCACAACTTCTCTCATAATTATCTGCATAATGCATCCAGGTTGTGAAAGGCCTCTTCAAAGAAATATAAATGATCAAAAATTAATATTTAAGTAGTTTTATTTCAGAACAGTTCATAATTGGATTCAATCGCCCAAAGACCTATCGAAACAATGACAAGTCGATAAACCAATTTATTTCCTTTGACAATCAGGTGCTTCCAAGACTTGCTCCATTACCTGCTGATGACATCATTGCCGTTCTATTACTCGAAAACAATTGTTATAACACCACGGAACGTACCGTTTTATTGATATCGGTGGCATCTTAGTTTCATCTGTGAATCAGGGCTTTTATCTAGCGATAGATTATTTGGAATGGATGACTCGCAATGGAATATCTTGCTATGGGTTGGGGCTTTCACCTTATAATGGATAACTATTTATCCTTTCCAACTGTCAGAGTCAACGGAGTAACCGATATTAGATATTTATTGTCAACCCCATCAATCGGCACTCTTATCAATAATCTTAATGAACGAGTTGAAAATGTTGATATATGTTATAGTAGTATTATTGGTGGGGTAAAAAGTTAGTCTCATACATTATATAAAATAAATGATGAAAGAACAGACTCTGTTAAAAATATGCAACGCCTATCACACAATTTTGACAGCATTTGGCGACTTTTGTTTCAAACTGATTTTTTTTTAAATACTCTCTGACATTTTCTGGTGTCTTGCTTTATTTATTGTATCCAAATGTTTTTCTATTTGTGTTCCAAAAAATCCACGCTTACAATAAGAAATATGTTGAAAATATATAAGTTTCTGAAACTACGGACGCATCTTATGTCACATATTTATTTTCCAAGAATTGATTTTTTTTTAATAATGATGTAATGGAACGTAAAAAAAGGAATATTCTTTTTGCGCCCATTCTATCTTCCTTTCTGTTCTTATGAATGCTTTAAGCCTTTTTGAATTTGATCAGAAAGAAATGCGCATTCATAGACATGTCGACGTTCTTTGCAGATAGAAACAATCATTTTTATTTTCAACTTCAATTCTATTGAATCACATATTCACCGTCTTCTCCAATTTTCTTCTGTCATATCAAAACTCATCAGTAAACCCAAATGGCAATGAACAGAATATGTTGTAAGAATGTCAGACGAATGCTAGACATCATGACTCACAACTTGGACCCCGAGAGATCATATGCAAATTGTAGCCGGTAAAAAAGATGCCGTGACGAACTCGATAGAAAGTTCTGAAAGCATTGGTCTGCGACGCTCCTGAAGAAATTGTGTGGTGAATTGATGGACCCAAACAGTTCGATTATAATGATAATATTCATGATGATCTTCTGTTATCTTACAACCACGAAAATATGGATCTGCAGACTTCAGGCGATTTTAATTTTTTGAGGAGAAATCTGTAAACAGTAGAATGAATGTTGCCTTCAAAAGCAAGCAAAAAAGTCAACACCCGCTATTTAATCAAACGCTTGGGGGTAGAGTAATAACAGATTCCAGTCTTTCCCGAAGATACTGAACGTAAAAGGCCTCTCCCAGAGTTGAACTCGGCAAAAGAAAGGGATAGAGCCAAGATATGATCGAAAAGGATGACGCACAAAGCAGAAAAGATCCCCGAGAGAAAATATCCTTAAATGAACATCTTAAGAAAAAACTAATCGAATCCCCATCCTAAAAATGACCAAAAAATATCAAATAAATATAGGCAGCAACATCATACTAAATAACAAACTTATTACTAGGAGTAAAAACAGAGAAAAAAAATTGTCAACAATGCAAAAATATCCAAAATAATCTCTGTAGCTAACACCTTTATTTTACGAAATCCCTAATAAAAAATAAGAAATAGCTGATAAAAAAACACAAAATTTACCACAAATCTTATTACTACCCTCTAAAATACACCCGTTGTTCCAAACAATACATCTGAAAATCAGAATGGCCTTTCCAATATCGATTAAACAACTAAATATCCTGAATAAATTCAATAGACCACAACAGACTATGACTACTGAAGACGTTATCAAATTAACAGACCATGACTTCACCTGAGACAATAAATCTTCTACCATAGAAAGAAAAGAACTCGACTAATAATATAACACAAACGTACGATACACACTAAATTGTTAACACTATGTTTCCTTCCTGTCTAAGTGTGTAGACGTAAGTCTTATAAAATCGGTTTACAATGATTCAAAGTGAGGGATCAAGAAAGTGAAGAATCGTTTTGATGTTTTTTGTGTTTCTCTTCTTGTTATTATGGAAAAAAAATGATTATCTGCTCAATAACACAACAAAGCGTAAAAAGATTCTGGATAATTAATTGGATATTAATTTTCCATTGGTATTTCTTGATAATCTGATTTCCCAGTATTCATCACATCTATAACTATTGCTTCGATTACACCAGCGTGTAGATTACAAACAGTTTTCATATGTTGTGCACAAAACCCCGGATAAAAATATAGGGAAAAGGAATCGCATACTCAGAGCAGGTTTGTGACTGTTTCAACTGAAAGAAAATAGCAATAATTAGTAATAAAGATAATTACTTCAAGCAGATTTTGGACTTTTTGGAATTCCATATTTTGTCAAGTCAAATTCTGTCATCTTAAATTACTTTAGTTACGCAGTGGACAGAAAAATTCAAACTCTGTAATTATAAATCCTCCCGAAATAAAGTAGAATTTATTTAATTATAATTCCATGAGATTCAGTCGATTTGATTATTACTTCCCTTGATTTTTCAAAAATACTTTTTTACTCGAAATATAGAGACCAACTCCACGCACCAATCCATCAACGCTTCGAACTGACTCCAGCAGCATAAAACTTGGCGTCATCATGAAGTGTTTATACTCTTTCTTCACACATATATATATATATATATATATATATATATATATATATATATATATATATATATATATATATATATATTACGATCCTACATAAAAACTCTCTGACATGACGTGAAGCAAAGGAACACTTACTTTTGCTTTATATAGGGATAATTTATGCATAGTTTAGCACTTCTGTCAAAGCTCAAAATATCTTTGTTGAAGTGTCGCTTCCTGGTCCTAGGGTCAGAGTATTATATCTAGGTTCTATCTAAAAACATGTGTATGTTTATATATATATATATGTATATATATATATATATAATACAAATCAGGAATATAATAAAACATGATATAATAGGTGTACCGAATATCTACTAAAAGTAGGAGTCAGTAATTCAATATCTGATGTGTGATGGGTTTATTTCATAAAGTGTTCTATACATTCAACATTGAGTTGAAGTAAAACTTTAAATATTGTAAAATAATGGATTAGCTACACACGTTTATGTTTCTGTCCTTTTGGTTCCTTCTGGTGAGTCTCTCTCTCTCTCTCTCTCTCTCTCTCTCTCTCTGTCTCTCTCTCTCTCTCTCTCTCTATCTATCTATCTATATATATATATATATATATATATATATATACTGTGCATTTTATATTTGTGAATATATACGTGTGTGTTCTTCCGCATCGTTGAACCAATCGACATGTATCACTGTGTGCAGGTCTATATGCATGCATATTCGTGCTTATATGCTGTTTTGGGATGTATGTGTTTGGGTGTTAGCGTTTACGGTCAGCCATAAAAGATTTTCGGAGTTACCTGGTTTTATGTCCACGAAGTCGTCGCCTCGAATGACACACAGGTAGAATGATAAGGAGGAATAAGATGTCATTAAAACATCAGCAGCGTCTGCTCATAATAATAATCTTCTTCGATCCTGGTCTGTTTGGGGGAGAGAAACAGAGCAGTCGATGTGTGTCGGTCGGAGCAGGGTGGGGCAAGGGGTACAACGGCGACAAAGTCCTGGAGCAAATGGTTATTTCATAGAGTGACGAGCGAATGCAATAAACTTGTGTGCAAGTAATGGCTTTCCCGGCTCCAGGAATGTCCCCTTCTCCATGCACTGTACAGCCACCGGTCTTTACACACCTATATGGTCCCCACACTCCGATTTCACAAGATTACAAGTAAAGGAAAACGTTGCCTGAAGGAAGTAAACAAAATCAGTTGAGCAGAATCAATGTCGACAGATTGGTGTGTCCCCAGAGTCTTGGCATGCAGTCCTGTCAGTCTTCATCATCATCAGCATCAGCAGCCCTTAATGATCGTCGTTGGATATAGACTCTCCCCAAGATTTGCCAGATCTCACGATCATGAAGGTTTTGAAGAGACAGTAGGTTTTGAACTTGTCTTGTTTGTCACACCATTTCCTATTTTGCCAGGCACGGTTTCTCTTATGAACTCTCGGGATCCACATTGTGAGCGGCTGTCTGACACTTTCGGAATGTAACCAGCCCATTGCCATTCGAGTTTTCTAATGGATTCTATAGTATTTCTGACTCATGTTTTTTCTCTAAAATACTGCGATGTTTTGTGAGCTCTTTGTGTGATGTTGAGCATTATTCTCTCATGTATACGTTACATGGTTGTCAGTTCAAGGGTCAATCTTCTGGTTAGATTCCATATTTCATCTCCATAAATGACTTTTGGGAGGATGTATTGCACGTAGACATTTCTTCTTAGGACTCAAAACAAAATGAGTTTGGCGGAACAATGCTGACATTTGATGAGTCTCAAAAGACCCTCTATGCAATCCGGTCAGTGTTATCTCAAGTCAATGTTCTCATGGAGTAAGTAGTGGAAATAGGGGATCGGATACGTAAGAGGTACAGTGAATACTTATTTGTCTACTTCAAGTTTAGTTTATGTTTAAAACAGACCAGTAAATCTTTTTTAAATAGATTATGAATTGATCAAACAGAATAAATATTTCTCGCTCAATAGAAACTATCATGTGACCAACATGTCTTTTACACTCTACTGTATTAGGGGTGATCAATTGGAAAATTGGAAAAAGGGGAGGTCAATGGATAAGTAATCACCGTCGCATTTCGTGTTCTGAGAAATTCTGAATTTTGAAGATGAAAACGAACATGAATGATGTTGGATATAAGCCAAGTGATCATTGTAGCATACATTTACATAGCAAATTGAGCCCCCACTAAAACATCTCCGTGGGATGGGGTTCGTAAATCAAACAGAAACGTATATTGTAGATATAATAATGAGCAAATGATTATATTTCCAGCACTTTAGCTCCTTTAGTGTGGTCAGTATGTGTGCCACGCCTTGGTTGCTGGTTTCTCTCAAGATAATACTTTACTTTGAAGAACGTCGAAGTTCAGCTTGCCTGAGGTGCCAGGAACCTTAGGGCCAGCCCAAAGTGCTAGGTGAAGTATCAATGGAGACAGAAAAGAGCCTGTAGTGATACCGATTCCTCTGATTGCACTATCCCATCGCACTGTGGCTTGAAACGTTCCTGAACAACCGTGGCCATCAAAGGTGCCAGAGGATTTTTTTATTCATTTATGTACATGTGTCTGCTTATGTGTTGTTTTCTATGTCCCAGTGCTCCTGCCCACACCATTTGTCAACTTGAAAATTGGTATCTGTACTCTACTGGAGCCTTTCTAAAAATGTTCTTCGCTTGTTTTTTAAAAAAGGCTTTTTTAACATTTTGTGGTCTTCTTTTGACAGGTCTATTGATAAAATCTCGGCTTTCCAGTATGTAGATCCTTTTACTAAATTCAAATTTAAATGTTTCCAAGTGAAAAAAGCTAGTGAAGCCATGGATTTTTATTCTGATTATTTTCGTCCTTCGATGAAATTCTGCCTCATGACTTCAATTTCTCTCCGTCGTTGTTTTAATCGAAATAAAAGTTTCTCTGGAGTTCGAATAATATCACTTCAAAGCTTTAGAAAGACAAGTCGGAAACAAAGATTGCGTTCGGCCTTTGTTTGGCAGCAGCCCTTAACAGAGGCAGCGCGAACATTCACCTACCTCTCTCTCCTACTCACTGATCCCTGAAAAAGGCGTTACAGATTTCCTCCAGTACAATAAAGTAGACGGCTCTTTTTTTTTTCAGGAAGCCGAAATGGCGTATAGCAAAAAAATCAATTACCATTGACTTACATGATAATCTATGATTCGCTACAAAACAAACGCTGAACAGTATTTTCCCTTTCTGTCTTTGTTTTTTGGGGTTTTTTTCTTTTTTTTTTCATAAAAGTGAAAAGTGACGTAAACGAATTTTAAAAAAGCGGGGGTGGTTACGTGAATTCTATTTTACTTCTTTATTTTATTTTTCCATCTATGTTATAAAATGGAATTAGATTGATGGAAATATAATCTGAGGTGATGAACATGAAATCTTAGTTCCTCTTATTTGGATATCCCAAATGAAAGACCTATGCAGATGAATTTTTATTCCCCTCAAATATTTTTGCGATCTTTTTATCTCCAGTTCGAACTCATAAAAAAAGAAGTAACTTTCCTTCTCAAGGGCATTCATATCTTTAATGGTCCTTCTTTAAAAAAAAATAAACCAATAACATTTGATTCTTTTTATTAACTCTCCCACGTCATATTTTATGGTTTGACAAGAACAGAGGACAAGCCCGCATCTTATTGCGATTTCTGGATGCTGGAACGAACTCAAAACAGTAACAAACTATTTTTCAGGTGGTATAGTGAAAATCTAATATACATATGTGTGAGTATTAGTAAGTGTTTATCCGTGTTCATCTGTGTGTGTGTGTGTGTGTGTGTGTGTGTGTGTGTGTGTGAGTCTGTATGTCTGTGTATGTCTGCTTATATCCATGTGTGTAAGCTTTCGTTTAGAAGGTAAATATAACATCAACTTCCACTTCAGCGATTTAGACATGTGCAGGACTGAGATATCCTTCGTGAACATCTTTAGATAGAAAGAGAAATGATGAATAGAATGTGGTATATGGATAGATAGATCGATAGATTAATGAATTGATAATAAGGAGACTGGGATTAAGATAAATAAACTTGAATATAGATAGATAGATAGATAGATAGATAGATAGATAGATAGATAGATACATAGATACATACATACATACATACATACATACATACATACATACATACATACGTACAAAATTTTAAATCGAGAAAAAACACTTATGGGAAACGTTGCAATATAAAATAAAATTATATTTATATGTATTTGTGTGTGTATATGTGTGTTTGCATGTGTCTTTAATTACTTCTTTCATAGTCTTCCTCTCACTATTTCATCTCTGACTCTCCTTCTTTCTTCCCAGTCTCTAACCATCTATCTCCATCTTTTATTGATATCTTCCAAACATCAGACCTTTCCTATATTGTTTATTTTTTTACAATTTCTCCAAGCAGCATCAGTTCACCGATCATAATTCAATTTGTAACGATGGAAAAAAATATCGACGATTTATTTTTCTTAATTTCGTTCCATGATGCTGTTGCAGTTTTTCGCAGCCATAATTTTTATCATTATTATTTATTAATGAAATTCTTAGGAGACGGCAACAACTTCAAGCCAAAAACGACATTTCACTATCTTGAGCATGTTCAGGGGGAAAATAAACATAATTAGTGACGATTTCTATTAGATACGAAGCAAGGGAGGGTTTATAAGATGGGGGAAGTCGAAATCGAGAGAAGTAATTTCGTCTTCAGCAGGTCATTGCTTCTAAAGAAAGTCACATGTCTCGGGCTACTATCCGATTATCTCCCTTTACTTTCATTTCTTTTTGTTTTGTGAGGGGGGGGGACTAATACTTTATTCCCTTGGGTGAAACAAAAATGATCGAAATCAAATTATTATTATCGATAGAAATAAATTCAATAAAGTGTGAATGAAAGACGATCGAGTCGAGTCTTGACGTGATTTCTAATTTCGGTGCTAATATGCAGAAATTTTTAACAATTAAGAAATCTTCGTTTTAGATCTCAATTATAAATGAGAAGTTAGAGACAAGAGCAAAGCAGACGACAAGGGAATAAAAGAGAGACGGAAAGAATTAGAGATTGAAAGATAAATGTTTATGAGGGAGGGGAATGTTGCTTTTTTTACAAAAGTATTCTTCACGAATTTAGCACTACAGATGTGTCAGCCGTGTTGCTTCTTGGGTGCCAATGCGTTACTGTGTGAATTTACAGTTGAAAATTTCCCTAAATATTCACGAATTTGGCGTACGGCAAAATCTCATTGGATACATCGATACGATCTTATTTTCATTGAATAAGTATGACAACATATTGATTGAATGTACAGTACCCAGAATAACGGCAAAATTGCGTTTGATACCATCATTATCATCATCATCATCATCATCATCTTGAGTCTTTTAACGTCCGTCGTTGGACATAGACATTCTCGTGGATTCGCGACACTTCTCTATCATGGGCGTCACAGTACCAGTATTTTCTGAATTTGTCTAGTTCATCACTCCATCTTGTATTTTGTCGGTCTTGGTTTCGCATGGTTCATCAGTTATCTGTCATCCTTGCAACTTGGCCCGCCCATTGCTATCTGAATTTTATAATAGATTCAATGATGTCTCTGACTTTCGATTTTTTTTCCTTATATACTGTGCTGTGATCTCTCTGTGTAAGGTTGAGCATGATTCTCTCATGAGTGCGTTGCATGCTTCTCAGTTTGCGAGGATGTCTCTTGATTAGGTTCCATGATTCACCCTTAAATAGTTTCCAATGCCCATTCAGCATCAAACAAAAACTACAAAAACTAGAATTGAGGAATTAATCCGGGGATGGGGCTCTTGGGCTAAAATCATTTTGGATACAACGGTCGTCATACGATTACCGTAGTTAAACACCAATGCTTATATTGGTGACTGCTTTTGAATACCAGCTGCCACTTGAGTTGTTGCATCGGATCAATATATCGAACAAATAAATTCAATAAATTCAATTGATTCCAATGTTTGTAAATAGAAATTCAGAACAGATATGAAATTTTTCGTTCTGATAATTGAGAAGTTAGAGACAAGAGCAAAGCAGACGATAAAACGAAGAAGAGAGAGAAATTAGAGATTCAAAGATTAATATTCATTTGAGTGATGAAAGTGTTGCTATGTTTTTACAAGTTTATTTTACCACGACTTTTAAATTACAGATGTGTCAACCATGTTGCTTTTTAGGTGCAAATGTGTTACTGTGTAAATTTACGGCTAAATATTCACACATTTGACTTACGGCTAAATAATGTATGATATGTTACACTGAGATGGTGAAACTATTTATTTCGTGAAATCCTCAGAGATTTTCTGAAATCCCTGAACGTTTCAGTAATCTACATTTGCAATCGGTTCAGTAATCATTATCAAGCTAGTAATGTCAAAAATTACAACTATATGATACACCCTGGGTGAACCACTGCTGTGGTTTGTCTCAAACTAATCTAATTCTAAGTATATTAGTGACACATCCAGAGGGGATTGAGGTCATAACAAGAGTAGCAATGGTCATTACAGCAGTAGCAATGACCCACATCATTAGCTTGTTAATCATATACTGTGGCTTTGTGGCAAAGAAATATCTATCTGAAGCTTTAAATAATCCAGAAAATCGCGTATTCCATGAAATCAGTAGTTTCACAATTTTACTGTGGTAGATACTGTGGACGTCTTACGATCTCTGTTTGCAATGTTGAGCCTGGTTAGTTCGTAGATGGACAATGCTCTTGGGGATGACAGGCATGAACCACATCTTCTCGCTGCAGCTATTGGTAAAATAGCATGGTAGATTGAGACCTCCTTGAGTAGGCAACCAGTCTAGGAGAAGAACAACTGATTCCAGCGGATTATACCTCCCTTTGAGGCGGTTTGACACCTTATTTGGTGACTTTCTGGCTTTGATCTAGACTTTGTGAGTGATACTGATAGGGGGGGGGATTCTGTCGACAGGGCATTGAAGGATGTCCATATGCTTTGCCCAGGCATGAACCTAGGCGGGGACAACCAGTGTCGTTTGATTGTCCGTAAAGACAGAAAAGCAGCCATTCTGGAGGGAATGAGGAAATGAGTGAGGCCACTTCAGGTCCTTTTCAACCCTATATTTCATATATAAGGAGCAGGAACAAGAAGATTGGGAAGAGGATTCTGATGCCATTGTCTTCGTAAAGGCACAGCATACCTATATTCCCGTATTGGTATCACAGCTTCCATCCACTCATTTGGCTGAAATAATATCGATTGAAAATTGATTGACAGTTATGAAATGATAGAGATAGATCGATAAAGGGTGCGTCGAATCAAGCAGCTATATTTCAAGTTCTAATAACTTAACTAAATGTTTGACCCCCCCAAATTGAGAACCATGCACTGGACAGAAACATACTTGGCTACACAGATCGTAAGACGGCACAGTATATTAATTTGATATGGTCATGTTGCAAGAATAGTAGACGACTACTGGACATTACGACTGACAATGTTGATCCCAAGAGACCATAAACAGAACCATGGCCTGAGAAAAATAAGATAACGTAACGAACTAGACAGGTTCAGAAAATATTGGCTCCGCGACACTCATGATAAGGAGGTCTGGCGGGTCTTCAGGAATATATATGTCCAACGACGGATGCTAGAAGGCTGATGATGAATTAGAGATTGTCGAATTCGAAAATATATGAAACAATCAAATAAAGAAACCTTAATATACGCCATTGTAACAGGCAAAATCTTTGGAACTTGCAAATTGCGATAGGTCAATGTCTTAACATTCTTTAAATGAAATATAACGTTATGCACCTACATCCAATCTACTAATATAATCCGCCACGTGTATGTCAATACTTTTGTCTGTAACATTTATCAAAGTAAGTTATTATTGAGTGCTAACCATAGAGTAGTCTCCATTTCTTTTATCCCATTATTACATTGTCTGCAACTCATGCATAAATCTACTTATACAATGGACAGCAAAAATATCTATATATTCGTCTCTATCATTTGTTAGGGGAGATAAATATTAAACGCTGCATATAGACTTGAGCACTTTAATCTTTTTCCTTCTTCATTTTTTTGCAAAAAATACCTGGGTTCGTTCTGGTCAAAGAGGAGGAACATATTGTTTTGATATTTTTTCAAGTACAGTCCAATGGCAAAATCATTCACCGTATTTCCCGGATGGTAAGACGCACTATTTCTCTGAGAAATATTTGATAATTGATCAAAAATGATATAATTAGTTGTAAAGGAATGAGAAATGACACCGGAGATTTGATACTTGCACTTATTAGTAAAGGAAGCTAATTTTTCCGATAATATTTTCCGAGACATACCTAGCCAATGATAAGGGAGCGTCCCCCCACTTGTAATGTCTCACAAGACATGGGAAACGGGGAAAATACTGATGTAATCGTTTGACGACATTAGGAAATTAGTGCCTGTTATAAACATTCAAACTTCGCACCTTATGATGTCTGTATATGAAGATACACGTGGCAAATACAGGTCGACATATCAACATCATCATCAGTCTTCTATTGTCCGTCATTGGACATAGACCTTCCCATGATTCACCACACCTATTTTTGTGGAAGACAGTATTTTTTAAACCTGTCCACTTAGTCTTGTGATGACAAATTTTGCCAATGATCTCTGAGGATCTCCGTTGTGAATCATGATAAACATCGGTTTGTCTGCCATTCATACAACATAACCAGCCTATTGCCAATTGTGTTTCTCAATTCTAGATTGTCAGGAACTCATTTTGTTTTTTTTTGGGGGGGTGGTATTTTGTTTTTTTCATAATATATCGTGCTGTCTTGTGGTCTTTCAATGTGTGCACGTTGCATCGCTTCAAGTTTGTGGGTCAGTCTCTTGGACAGGTTTTATGTTTCAACTTCATAGGTGACTATTAAGAGGATGCATTGGTTATATACTCTTCTTTTTAGAACTAATGGGATTTTTCTTGTTCTTGAAGGTTGAGCTACACATCTTAATATATTTTTGCATTCAGATATTTATACAAAACAAGAAACATGTAACTTTGCTATTTCAAATGCTTACATACGTTCTTCTCCCTCTGACTGGCCTGATTGCGAGCAACAAGAAATAAATGAATGAATACTTGCACCCGCACATACGACCACACTAACACCTACAAAACACTAAGCACGCACATATATCTCCGCTGTACGTACACAGAAGATGAGCAGAAGTCACTAACGGAGCAATCGCAGCAAATACGCCCCACATTCACAAGATTCACACGTACGAGTTGCTTTCTAAATATTTAATCAAACGATCACGCGAAAGATTTCACTATTCCTCTTCCTGGACTATATTTCTTTTCAATATTTTGTTTCATCTTTTCTTTTCTTTTCTTTTTTTTTTCTTCTGCGATCAATTCCTATTTTGTAAAAGATTCAGGAATGAACCATGAGCAGGAAAACTATAGAAAAACTTATAATCATTCGGGCTATAACACCTGTCTGAAGAGATGTTTTTGTGTTGGTTCATCCGTCGACATTTTCGAATATTCTTTGCTTATTTTGTTGTGCTGTTTTATTGTCGATTATTATTTTCTTTTTCCTGGAAAAAAAGAAGGGAAAGATGTTAGGCAGATTTGGAACTGCTCTCTCAATATAATTTCAGACAAATCAAATTATATTCTATTTTCGAAAAGCTTCGTTCATATTGCATTGAGATATTTCTACGTCGACACACAGAAGTAGACATAATATATATATATATATATATATATATATATATATATATATATATATATATATATACATATAAAGAGAGAGAGAGAGAGAAATGGGTGGCTGTATATTAAATATTAAATATGAATACATCCAGGAAACAAATTTAAATTTGTTATCGGATATATTCATGTTTAATATTCAATATTTAATATTGTGTCTGTTCCGGCATCAAAATCTTTATAATCAAATAAACATCAACGTCAAATATATATACATGTATTAATAATTTATCATATATATGTATATATGTATATAAAATAAACTGTTCTAAACATGAAATTAATGAAACTGTACTTCAATAAATTTATTATGTTAAATTCAGCCATTTTGGGTCCACTGCTGGACAGAGGCCGTTTCCATTTCCTTCCAGGACGACCGTGATTGCTCTAATCTCTGTCACGTCTTACAGGCAAACCTTTCTATCCATTATCTTCATCTTGTGTCTAAGATTTTCATAATTTGGCACCGATTGGTTAGCCTTTTGCTCCAATTGGTTGGTCTTTTGCTGAATCCGTTGTCATCTCTTCTTGCTGAGTGTGAAGCCCATCTCCATTTTCGTTGCTTGATTATTTGTATAGTATCCATCACCATAGTTTTCACTCTGATGCAAGTGGATTTATTTCTATCTCAATGTATATATACTAGAATTTTGGATGTGATGTGATCCGATAGAATGTTGATGGAAATGATGGAAAAATGGAAAATATGAGGAGAATAACCCTAGAGATAGGTGTTACAACTCAAGTTTTTATTATTATCATTCCGTTGGCGCATTTCGATGCATTCAAACGGGAGCCAGCCATCTTATTTTGAGAAAAAAATGTGCGGTTCATTGGGGAAAATTACATAGCCAGCCCCCTGAATACTTTGATTTTAAAACAGAATCACATAGCTACAATACATTACAAAACCAGCGTACAAGGAATTGACCAACAACCAACGGTCAATTGGTCAAACAGCTTGAGCACATATACACCATCCTTTTAAGAAAAATAAGAAAAGTCTTACCCATCATCAACCAAGAAGATAAGATAGAAACAACATACGTACTTCCATCTTACCTTGCATATACCAACACTTATCCATTGAATGCAAGTCACCATCTCTCCAGTCTATGATCAAAAATGACAAAACCTACTTTATCTGAGAACTGACCATTGGAGTCGTTCACTGCCTTCCTTACGCAAGACAAGCTGGACACCCACAGAGACGAGAAACAAACATACCTTGACCCAGCCTCTTACAAACCCAACCAAACCAAATGTGACCCTCATTTACGCGAATACAAGTACTTCCCCTCAGGCTCCTACTAAACAACCCAACACAGAAATATTCAGTCTCTTCTCAAGTATTGAACATGTAACAGCATTTTTTCTCTGTGAACTGCTGAGGATATTTTTGAGCTGAAAAACCGACACACAATCCAATATATATATATATATATACATAGATAGATAGACAGATAGATAGATAGATAGATAGATAGATAGAATGATAGATAGATAGAGAGACGGAGACAGAGACAGAGACAGAGAGACAGAGAGGTTGAGAGAGAGAGAAGGGGGGAGACGAAAAAATTGATTCGAGCCAGGTTCACTGGGCAGACAATGCAAGGCCCCCAGTCGCCATCAGAATTAGTTTTGAAGAGGTAATTGAACATGGATTCTCCCTGCTTCCACTAAATATTATTGAAAATTGATAGAGTACTTTCGGAGATGCTGTTTGGGTAAATGTTCAAGGATATGCTCCCCAACCTACTCTTCCGTATCCCTCTGCACATCCTCAAAAAATGCTAATAGAATTCTTATACGTAGTCTTAAGAGCTTTGTAGTACCACTTTGCTGAAAATTATTTCGTTTGTTATTATAGGATGTTTTTGGAAACATTAAAGATGTTACTATGTAAACTTTACCTAAAGATCTACATACATGCAAATCAATGATTTATTAATGACTGTTACTCAGAGGGATTTTGCTAATATACATATATACATATATATATATATATATATATATATATATATATATATATATATATATATATATAAATATATATATATATATATAAATATATATATATATATATATATAAATATATATATATACATATATATACATATATATATACATGTGTGTGTGTGTGTGTGTGTGTGTGTGTGTGTGTGTGTGTGTGTGTGTTTGCTGGCACATGCATATACTCCAAATCAAACCTGGGTAAAATATATACGAGTGTGACTTGATATGAATGTACGTACATATGCATGTATCAGCTGTGCATAACTGGTAAGTCCTTACATACTTGCATGTCGGCATACACACACACACACACACACACACAAAGTATATATATGTATATCAAGTATGTCTGTATAAATGTAGATTTGCGAGAAATCACCCCATCGCAGACCCCTTAAATTGCATTTTCTAAATAATGGCCTGGCACAGCAACCGTCGTCTCTGCAGCCGGTCTAAGGCAAGTGAATCCTTGGAAGAAATATAAATATTTACAAGCCCTTACCAACACAGATGCCAGTGCACGTTCCGTCTTCGGTTCCCGCAGTCGTAAGGAAACACCCGCGTATAAAACAGTATTATAATGGACCGATGGAGTATGGGCTTGCTTACTAATCACATGAAGGGGCAGATGCGGTCGCACTTTCCTGAATATATTTAGACGCTTATTGTAAATCATGGGCGTATCAGCTTTCTGCACACTAACACGTGCGGGCTCTGGCGGGTGGCCCGAGGAATGTGACTAATATACCCGTCCCTCGTGTGTGCGCAAACTACTGCCAGTAATTTACTTCTGTGCACGCGATATTCAACATGAAAAAACCACATACATTAAATCGCACACACACACACACACACACATATATATATATATATATATATATATATATATATATATATATATATATATATATATATATACTTGCTCGAGTAAGTAAGCCTTTTGTTTAAAAATAATGATGTATAAAAAAGCATTCACCTATACAATATATATTATGATACTGCCTTATATAAAATAGCAAACCACTTGTATTATGACACCACCTTGGAGATAATGTAGCAAGCCAAATATTTTTTTTAAAATCAAAGATTAAGGGGAGGAAGTGTTTTGGAAGCCAAAATGGTTATTTAGTAATTGAAGATCCTCACAAGGAGAATTCGCATATTTAACTCTGTGTTTAATATATATCTAATATTTATAGCATCAATACATACTTTGAAATAATTGACTGAAATGATATGATTTTCTGAATTATCCTTTTAAATCTGCAGTATTCAAAACTCTAGAGTCTTTCAGACTATATATAGAGGGAGAGAAGGGGAGAGGGAGAGTCTAGAGAGCTTTTTAGCATTAGGGGTTTCAAGAACAAAACAGTTCATTGCTCACCATCGGTGTCAATCAAACACAAGCTCCTCTTCAACGCAACATTTTTTTTAAGTTGAAATGTTCGTGGTTTTTAGAGCAATACAATACTCATTCCTTCTTATTCCTTTTTTTTCCATTTTGAAGGAGAACACTCACTGATTAATAATGCAGATTGTTCAAGCACCAGAATTTCGAAAAAAATACGGATTGAGGCTTGAAGTGGAATCAAAGTATCAACTTTTTAAAATGTGGTGCATTGGGCACTTATTATGCGCAGCTGTTCATATATGTATGCATGAGACTCCGTGTGTATGTGTATGTGTGTCAGTCACTGTATGTTGCTTAGTAATTCACAAAAGATGTAATGCTATGTTTTTGTCCATATCTGAGACAGTAGATCAGATAGATACCTGACTCACGATTTGCATACATAATCCCGAAATATGTCCGCATAAAATGTTATAATTCATATTATGGTATGCACTTTTTTTTCTTCTCTTATCTTCACCTGATTGTAACCACAAAGTTTCCAAATTTGGGAAACTTTCTAGTAATAGAAACATTTTAATTAGTTTTTTTTATCATCATTGTACAATTTTTAATTATAAGTCATTTAATTATTCATTGATAAATTTAATTACTTTTTTTGAAAACCCGCTAATTGATAGTAATTTTATTTCTTCATTGTTTTGAATTGAAATATCTATTTAATAATATTCAGAGCCAATACTGAAGGACAGTGCGTGTCTGTAATAATAACGAGCCTGGCTGCTGCAAGGTCAAAATTCACCCCTCTCTCTACTCTGACTGAATATGAGTTCTGCAACTTTTATATTGTCTAATCATCATTGTCCAATCAATGAGCTTCTATGCAAATTCTTCTGTTTATTTTCTTGTTTGTTTGCGCTCTAATGGGAAGATCTCATTGGTTGATTAACCTTCCTTTTATGGCATTACAATAAAAAAGAAAAAGAAGGTCATAGAAACTCTTCAGACTTCATATCTGATTAGTACACATTAAAAGCCTTTATAACAGGAACGGATTTAGACTTTAATTGAATTAAAGATACTTGTATTATCAAAAATAAAATACCTAATAAAATAACTTTAACTCCTTAGTGCAGATCTATACATAGATAATCCAGTCCAACTGGCTCAGCATATATATATATGTATATATATATATATATATATATATATATATATATATATATATATATATATATATATCTGGGTCTGGGTCTGGGTCTGAAGCGAAAGTTACAATCCTACCCCCTGGCGCTGGATGTCAGATAGTCTATAGCCACACTAAAGAGTTGTAATACAACTAAACAGCCGTCTGTAGATGACACAATTATCATTGTAAACATACACATACACATGCATATATACATACATACATATGTATATATATATATATATATATATATATATATATATATATATATATATGTATATATATATATATATATATATATATATATATATGTATATATATATATATATGTATATATATATATATATATATATATATATATATATATATATATATATATAATGAATAAAATATAGAATCAAATCACTGTAACCCCACAAATGACCAGACCACACCAACCAGATTCTTCTCTCTTTGTGTGTGTGAGTGTGTCTCAAGGAACTCCTGGTCTCCCTGACAACACCAATAGGCACAATCTAAAAAGGTATATATTTATATTTTTTTTTTCAAATGCTTTATTGGGTCTTTATCGTCATTTCGGGACCAGCAATGACCAAATCTTGAACTGGTATTCTTTAAATGATTCAAATAAAGGATCCATATTTTTACATAATTTTAGATCATTAAATCTTGTACAGGCGTGGGTTGTGGTGATTAATTCATTCGAAGAACAGATATTTTTCTAGTATAAGTTTATTCATTCGAAACGTATTTGAAGCATACATTTTCATAGATGTGAAGGACATCCCAGTCTGACTCAGTCGATAAGAGATCAGTCTATGCATCACTTGGTTTTAAATCACAGCAATTTTAAATATTGGCTCGTTTTAGCGTTATGCAACAATGAACAGCTTACTTCCCTAGGATAGGCGAAGATTGTTCTTCATGTTATGGGTCTGAGCCAACTCCAGTTTCCAACTTGGATTGGAGCTGACAAAATCAATATATTTACTTAGATGATGTACAGTGTGATTTTCTACCCCTTACAATTGACTCGTCGACTTGAAGTAAACAGTTTTGTTGATGAAAGAATATCATACCAACCATTTCGACCAAACAACTCTTCTATTGTTATAAGTTTTTATGTCTCCTTTTTAAATCATCTAAAAGGATTGAATACAGGTAGGACCTTCTTTTCGACAAAAAAAAAAATTCAAGAGGAAGTAGCTTTCAGCTTTTGCTTTGCAGCGAGCCATTATAGAGGCAGTGCATACCCTCTACCTCACCTTTCTCCATCCCAATCAACGATACATCCCACTACTATGATCTCCATCGAACTAGTCAGAAATACCATCCTGACCATTTTCGGTTCTCAGAACACTCAAAAATTCTCTCAGTTAAATCCATGTAGAATTACCAAATTTTGATTGAGGCATCCTTGATTTGATTACATCAATTTTTTACTCAATTAAAACTAAGTATTCGCTTATTCTGCGTGAAAAAAAAAGGTACAAAACTCCGTCGAAAGGTGAACGATATAAAAGGTGACACTTAACGCTCACAACCAGTTAAGACACAAAAATGAATCGTTCAGGTGAATCAAATTTGGGTCCACGACGAACTTATTGAACTGAACTTGCATTTTATTTCATAAAAAGAATGGAAGGCAACTGCATCGACTTTGGATGAGTTAAATGATGTTCATTAAGCGCAGCAAAATAGCGAACTTATTTCATATTTACCAATCGAAGATAAAACGACCTTTCGGCTTCAACGACCCCCTCCGGAATCAGTCTGTTACTAATGCGTTATATTGAAAGGGGTTTACTGTAAGCTATATCTTTCTAATCTCAAGTAAATACCTGCCAAAAACTTTAAAAATCACAGTCTATTCAATAAAATGTTCAAATATTGCTGCAGTTCAACTATCTTCATAAAAGATTCTATTTTGGTTTTCATTGTCAGAAAATAGCAGAAAGTTAGTCGTAAAATTAGAAAATTCCTTTTGCGTACAGATTGCTCATGATACCGATTTCCGTCATCTAAAATTAATTTCGATTGGGCCATGATTGATATCTGCCGACGGAAAAATTTTGACTCTGTGATTAAGAGTCCTGACCTTTCGTTGACCCTCTGGCAGATTCATTACATGGCCATCTTTTTGGTGAAATTTCTCCCGGAAAATAAACTGATTAAAGACATTGAAACCAACTTAAAAGTCAGACCATAGATGCGCTAATTAGATCTCTCAGATTCACGGAAGTGCCCCATTTACTGAAAGCCCCTTTCTCTAAACCATCTCCCTTTCAAAACAGCTTCCTTTAAAGGTTCTCTCTCTTGTAGAAGTCAGTTTCCGTAAAAGAACCAGAATATAACAGACGTTTTTTTTTGTTGTTGTTGTTTCGGCACGTCAATCTGTCGGTCACATATGACCGATCTATTATTCGATCTTTCCCAATAGTATACATTTCATATCACTAGATTGTAATCAGTTCTCTAGCCATCCAGTTTTACCAATTGAGGACTGCCATATAATAGGTCATACAGGGTCGCCCATGAATGAGTACACTCCTGCCACTTTTTCGATAGTTCGAAAGGGACGTTTGGTTTAAAAGAATATCATCAGTGTAGTAATTACTATGATCCTATTGAAGCAAAGAGACAAATTCCAATCTCATCTGTTTTCATATCTACATTAAAAACACAAGGCTTCAATGCATAGTCTTTTGATTATTTCAGAATGTATTTTTTAACCATCTCCCCACGAGTGTACAAGATGACACAATGTTGGCTTCAAAGTAAAGACTTGTACCCGGACATTGTGTGTCAGAACATGCTTACAGTACACAATGTTTCAAAGTATCACCTGCTGATAATCATTGATGCTGCTTAACTTTGGTGATTAAACGTGAAAAAGAATCTTCAGTGGAATATGAACTGTTATTTTACAGTAGAGAAAAGTAGAAGAAAGAAATAAAAGTAACCCATGTATTATAAAGACCAGATATAAAGTATACCGGAGAATGACCGTAGAATAAATTGGTCGAACTGATATGTTAAAATCAACAAAGATGAAGACACTAGAGGGAAACACGCATGGTGTACGAAAAATTATGCCAAATTTGCCCCCAAAACAAGTTTGGATGTACTGGCTTGGAAAAAATGTTCGGTGAGGTCACATGACTTAACTCCTCCAGAGTTATTTCTTACAGTAGTTCTAAGGGATGGAGGGAACAAAACTGGTCACCTTACAAGAATTGAAAACTAAACTAGACGGAAAGACTGGTACCATCGACTTTGAATGTGCGCCGGTCAAGAGCTTGCCCAGTGATTGAATATTAGGGTGGTGCAAAATTAAATGCAGTTTTTGTTATCTTGAAATCGATGTCCATGTTGGAAAAATCTAAGAAGCTACTCGATCATGGACCATCTCCATTCAATAAATCAGTTGAAAGAGAAAGCAGCAGAATACAAAATGCCGCTCGCTTTAGCATTCATAGACGTCAAGAAAGCATTTAAAAGTAAAAATCCCTATGTTCATTGAGGCCATCACTCGACAAGATGTAGACCCTGTATACATCAGAGTACTGCAACATTCATGCAATAAAAGCAACTCCTTTATCAGGCTACATAAAGACTCTGAACCCTTCCAGTCTCAAAAAGGAGTAAGACAAGGTGATACCAGCTCAACCAAAGTCTTCACGGCCTATTTCGAGATGATCTTCCAAAACTTGGACTTGGAGATTAGGGGAATCAAAACGGACGGCAAATATCTGAGCAATCTTAGATTTGCAAATGACATCGTCCTTTTTGCAGAGAACTAAACGAAGAAAGCAAAAGAGTTAGCCTTCACATGAACTTCAGTAAAACAAAAGTCATATGCCACAATCACATCAAGAATAAGGACATAACTGTCGAAATCAAGATGCAAAACTGGAGAAAGTAGACAACTACATTTACCTAGCTAACGAATCTATGAAACCAGCAAAAAGAGAATAAATCAAGCAAATATTTGGATGACAAGCTCAACCTTGAAAAATAAGACAATCCTGATAATCCCAAAAAGAACGGTATACAACCAATGCATCCTCCTGATAGTCACTTACGGGGCTGAAACATGGAACCTAACAAAGAGACAGACCCACAAACTGTGACGTGCATACGAGAGAATCATGCTTAATCTCACATGGAGAAATCACAAGACAGCACCAAATATCAGGGAAAAAACAGGAGTCCGAGATATGAGAAGACTTGAATGGGGATGGGCAGGTCATGTTGCAAGAATGGCAGACAACCGATGGACATCATGACTCGCAGCATGGATGACCAGAGATCACATGCGAAACCGAGATTGAAAGAATACAAGATGGAGAGATTAATATGACATATTTAGAAAATACTGGACCCACGACGCCCATGACAGAGAAATGTGGTAGATCCTTGGGAAGGCCTATGTCCAACAATTGACTACAAAAGACTGATGATGATGATGATGATATATTATACCATAATAAAGTATGAACGTTTTCTTTTCACTGTTTATACTGGATTATTTGGGGCAGTCAAACATCGAACGGTTTTGTTGAACGAGTTCAAAATAGGACGTAATGCAGTGGGGACTTCTCGTAGTATCAACCAACATTCGGTCAGGAAACAGTCAACGAACGTACAGTGCAACATTGGTACAAAAATTTCGAAATGATTACAAGAGTCTTTCTGCAATCGACAACATCTAATTTTAGGCAAGCCTATGCAAAACTCAAGATTTTGCTCAAAACTAAACGCTGTACCTGTCAACAGATGTCAGGCATGAGTACCAGATTGGCAAAGCAAAGAAGATGATGCGCCAATGACTTTGAACGGGGAGTATAAAATCTTCCCATGTGGCGTAAATGACCCAGCAGAAATCAAACAAACAAGGCTATGGAAATTCTACCTCACTTAGTTCCGACCGAATACCACTTTTTTAAACATTTCTACCACTCCCTGGTCTTCAACATCCTGGCAACAGCTCACAACGCTTCAGAGGAAATAATTGGTTCCAGGACTCCAGGATACGATGCTTCCTGAATAAATGGACTTGTTTGTAGTTTGTAAAAATTTGTAGATTCTGAAGGTTCTTATTTTGACTAACAACTTTTATCTTAAGCTGAGATATACTGCTTTGAAGTTAATGATGAAAAACTGCAGTTATCTTTGCGAGCACCTAGTACATCAGAATAAACGTCAGTTATATCGAACCTTACGTACGACGCATCATATATTTCTATGCATATAATATACATAGAAAGATGTTAACTGTTCATTGCATCAAGAAAATTGTTTTTAAAATGGCCGTTTCTTTCGGGAAAAATCGGGCTTTCCTTTTGGGACACTCTTTATATCGGATGATTCCAACTATCTAAACACGTCTGTAATAAGCATCATCGACCCGACAACAAGAATTATCTTTTGTTTTGAGATCATTTTTTCCCCTTGCGAATAAATTGCAATTCTAACTTTTCTGAATTCAATTCCTATATTTGTTCATTTACCTTTCAAGAGATTAACTTACCGTTAAATAATTGTGCTTATACAACTATTAACGTCACGAATTACACATCGGTTCTAATATAAAGTTTCGTCTAATTCAGATTTCACTCCATCTTTTCCATACTAATGTTTAACTCGTCAGCGCAGCCTGTACCGATCAACGTAATTGATAATATTAAAGACCCTGAGTGTTCAAAGGCGTTCCCAAATTACTCTGGTCTTTTGGGTATTGGGGTAAGCGTCTATTGGACTGTTGTGTCCCTTCGATTTTCAGAAACTTGATTACAACTGTTCAGACAGTGTCTAATTCCATCAGTCTCCAATATTGCTTATTAACGTTTCTTACTTATATAGACCACACTTTCATTCACACACACACACACATATATATATATATATATATACATATATATATATATATATGTGTGTGTGTGTGTGTGTGTGTGTCCGTCTGTGTGTCTGTGTGTTTATGTATCTGCTGTGTGTCTGTGTATGTGTGTATGTGCGTGTTACTTCCGCGGAAAGCTTCCTTTTCAATCTTTGTCTCTGTCTTCCTGGGACGGGATAATATGTTAAACCTTTTCAAAACTGATTTGCGAACTCTCGATAAAATAAAAATTCCGATTGTCACAAGTTTCAGAAGATGTAGATTCCATTACCGTTTTGCAATACCCTACGACGTAGCTAATAGTCAAATGTTATAAACTTCCTCTTTTCTGAAAAATGCACCAAACACAGGTAGAGATTTCCCAGCCATCCTAAAAAAGAAACTCATTTCAAAAACATTTTAGAAGCAAGAAGCGTATGAAATGATAAACAATTATCGTTTTTCCCGGCATATAAGGTGCACGATTAATTATGACACAGTTAGAAAAAAAATCCCATAGTCCTCAAAAGAAGTGTATACGACCAATGCATCTTCCAATTAGTCAATTCTAGTGCTGGAACATGGAACCGAACCAAAAGATTGGCCTTCAAACTGAGAACCAAGCAATGCACGAGAGAGAATCATGCTCAACATTACACGGGGAGATTACAGTATACTAGAGAAAAAAACAAGAATCGGAGATATAAAATCTGTTACCAAGTGCAAATAACAATGGACTGTTCTCGTTGCAAGGATAGCAGATATCCATAGGACATCATGACTCACAACATGGATCTGCAGAGATCATATGCGAAACTGTGGCCATGGGAACATCAAATGATGTAACGATTTACTCAGGTCCAGGGGATATTGGCGCCATAAAGCCTGTGACGGAGAAGTTTGGCGAATCTTGGGGATAGGGTCTATGTAAAACGACTGAGGTTAAAAGGCTGCTGCAGCAGATGATGATGATGATGACGACGATTATTATTATTATTATTATTATTATTATTATTATTATTATTAGGAATCTCACACCAGTTGCCCGGTGGTGACCGCTGGAGTTTGAGTGACACCAAGTCTCCTCAAGTCTCCAGCCCTCCTTCCCCAGTACTCATAGGTCGCAGTAATTCTACGATTTACAGTTTCACACCGGTTGCTCAGTGGTTATCGCTGAAGGCTGAGTGACAATAAGTCTCCTCGGGTCTTCAGCTAACGTCTCCTCTCTTTCGCATATCATGACAGAACTACAATTCGTTGCAGTACTTATATCTCTAGTACTTTCCTCAGTATCCGTGCAGTTCCCAGTAGTGCTGTGGTCTGTACGGTCTCTATCCTCCCCCTAATCCCGATCTCCTCCAGTCTCTCCCTCAGCGTTTTGGGGACAGTTCCTAGTGCGCCCACAATGACCGGTACTACCCTGGTTCTCATGTTCCACATTTTCCTCAACTCCCTTGCTAGGTCCTGGTATTTTTCCCTTTTTTCACCCTTCTTCTTTTTTACTCTATGGTCTGCAGGTACAGCGACGTCTACTATTTGGCAGGCCTTCCTTTTTTTGTCTACTATTACTAAGTCCGGTGTTCTTGCCTGGATGAGGTGGTCAGTTTGGATGTCAAAGTCCCAGAGTAGTTTGTGGTTGTCATTCTCCAAAACTGCCTCTGGTTTGCGCTGACACCACTTTTCCACATGGTTGAATCCCATTTGCTTACTCAGTTCCCAGTGTATCATCGTTGCTACTCTATCGTGTCCATGCTTATACTCCTTCTGGGCAAGTTGACTACATTCACTAACGAAATCCTGTCTTTTTTGCCTGAATATTGTTTGGCTCCACACCATCAGGTTGGTGTAATGCTCTTGTCAATTCGAATCTATGATAACCTGCACATTGGCTGGCTGTTCATTTAGATAGCGCAGTAAACGTTGATGAACAACCAATTCGAAAAATAGTTGCATTATTACTGATCTTCGGTCGATATTTTGTTAATTTCGAATCTATTCAAGTACAGTATTTCACAGAATATCATAGTTTATGTTCTGGAAAACGGTTGATCGCCACCATCACCATCATCACCAAATCCCAGAATTTTGGAACTGATCAATTGGATTATCAACTTGAGTATTTTTTATCTTTTTATTCGAGTCAACCCAAAAGATTTTAGCACGTACCTACACGGTCATACTCTCTCTCTCTCTCTCTCTCTCTCTCTCTCTCTCTCTCTCTCTCTCTCTCTCTCTCTCTCTCTCTCTCTCTCTAACACACATTTGCTGGGCCATACAAATAAACCTTTCAGTTTAATTGGGTGGGGACGATCACATGCACGTCCTACCCTATCATCAAAATTTGCAGATAAAGGGTCACACCATAAATCAGATGCCAGACATTATCCAGCAGCCCCTGCTGAAGAACTTGCTTGTCTCGCGTGGAGCCCACCGGCAATCAGCAAATCTTATGTTATCACGAGTATAGGATTCAAGAGTTATAACAAACAGGTCAGATTAGTCAATCTATAGAGTCTTGGCACGTTATCAATGTCTTTCGGCAACGTGTTGTGCTGAGGTGATTGATTGAAAATTTGGGAAAACGGTTGATCAGTGAATAAGTTATTTCTCTCCTCTCTTGTTAGACAGTGATTAGTAAAAAAAATGATAAAAAAATAAGTAACACAAACAAATCAATTTAGCATAAACTTACATTTTAAATTGAGCAAACCACTATGAACCTATTTAGGGGGAAGGTGATTTAAAAAAAACAAGATTCTTTTTATTGTAGACATAATAAAGAATTGATGTTTATTCTCTGTCCCACGACTCATTCGGGTCGGCTTGTTCCCACAAAAATAGCTAGATGGGCAGCCAGGAAAACTTAGAAACTGAAGAAACCTAGGTTGACAGTTTCGGCTGACGGTTTCTAACACCCTCCTTCTTTTGGAATTGATGTTTTATATTTTGTAATAATTATGATTACCAACAACGAATTTGCTTATATATATATATATATATATATATATATATATATATATATATATATATATAATTGAATCTTTTTGTACCTGCTCGAATAGAGGAATTTAATGTGGCCTGAGAGGTCTTCTGTATGTGGACATAAAGAGAACTAGAAACTCTGTGGCAGAAAAGCAGTTTCAAGCGATAACAGAAAAGTTTGATAAAAGGACATGCTAGTTCCATAAAGGACCCAACCCTTAAGGTAAGAGGCCAGAACTTACATGTACGTAAATTTTATGCTATAATATTGGTCACTTGGTAAAACTGTTCTCAGCGATAACATTATTCAGAAGTTGGAATGATTGCCATATTCGTTCATCCAGTCCATTGAGCTGTTTAAGCTAAGTCGTGTCCCACTTCGAAGGAATTTTCGTGAAATCAGTACTAGTACGAACGTGTATCCAAGTTAACAGGAATCACTTTCAATATCTATCATAGAATTAAAATGTACGTTTAATCAGCTTCTTCTTTTGTTTGAATCTTTGAAAATCTTTTCTTAGATCTAAAACTGTTCCAACACAATTTGTCATAAAGACGATCGCATCCTTTAAGGAAAACCCTGTATTTCCCGTCTGAAAATGTCTCAGCTGCTGAAAATTGTCTTCAGCGTCTGAGAATCACTTAAAAGCGTGAAGAAAAATTCCAAGTGAAAAAATACCGGAGGGCAAAACGGAGATCAAAGAATGGGGTAAACAATTCGGGTTTAATAACTTCTCCAAGATATCGACAGAATACTTTGGGAAGAAAATTTTCAGCGAAAAATGTCTCAGACGAAATAGATTTTAAAGCAAAGTGCGTCATAATAAATAGATGATTGTCTTATTATAATAGATCGATTGTCAGTACATCTTTCAATGTTAGCAAAATTCATGAACAGTCGGAACTATGATCACCAATTTTCTATGGTTACCAATGAGACCCTAGGTGTGTTTTTCGGATCTTAGTTTTTAACAATCGGGGAATCATCAAAAAATATTGGTATTTGGTCTGAATTCACGATGACCCCAATAAAGACGATCCGAATTTCACTTATTACTACAACTTGCTGAAAACCTGCCTTACTTGCGGAATTTTCTGGTGGTTCTTTGAATTGTTACCTTAAATCTAGAAGCAATAATGAATATCGTGCCAGGAGATATCAGAAGAGACAATAGGATAGGTGTTATGGAACTTGGTTGATAAGAGCGACTGTCACACTGATTAAGGCTTCCATGAGTAGCGAGTCAGGAAGATAGTTGTAACGTTTCACTTCACGGTCTGGTACGGTCCAGGCCAGGGTTTCGCTACCATCAATTCTCAAAGAAGTTAGCTAAAAATTGAATTCCGTATATTATGTGTGAAATGCAGAATGGAAGAAAATTGATGCTTCTAGCTGCAAGAATCATCAGCATCATCACATCTTCGGGGAATCTACCGTACATTTTGGAAGAAGATAGACATCAATAAAAACGTGGATTTCATTTTCATAAATGGCCATTTGTTTTGATAAGACACAAGTTGTGCCTCCCCACAGTAACTGCGTTTTTCCTCAACAGAATTGTCGTGATGCTGCCACCGACCATTTTGAACTCAGTAGGCTTTCTGCATCAGAGATTCACATTGACGTCGGATCACCTAACATCCACGCAATATATATATATATATTTATATATATATATATATATATATATATACACGAATTTCATGGAAAATCTTATTTCCAATATGTGTCTTTCTCTTCCTGGTACGGGATCTGTTGAACCTGAAACGCATACATACTCACAAAGGCACACATACACAGATTGCAAAAAGAAACTTCTAATGATAGTGGTATATATAACTGATCATCCTGACAAAGAATTTTTGCAAATAGTACTAAATATCAGAATATGTGGAAATTTCTTTATAAAAACACTGAAAGAAAATTCAAAAAATCACATTGACAGATGTTGGGAAATAAGTTATTTAAGTAACACAAGAATATTTCCTGAAAAAGATTTGGATGGGTTTAGTGTTTTGAAGCTGTAAATCTCTCTGGACCACACACATATATATATATATATATATATATATATATATATATATATATATATATCTTTCTATGAAATTTAGTCTATATATGTAAGAAATCCTAGCAAATAATACTGGAGGCTGATTTCACACTAAACCGTTGTTATCAAGTTTTATGAAAATCAAAGCTACATGATACGCTTACCTTAAATTTGAATCCATTTTCATATAGTCATTAGTCATTGTTAAGTTATCAAGTTCAAACAATTATGAAAATTGATCTGAAATCATTTAATCAATTAATGTGAAAAAATTATCCATTATGGTTCTAGATTTTAGAACTAACTGATTACAATAATCACATAACTTTGATTGTGATTTTAATGAACGACTCCTTCTGTATCTACGTACAAATATGTAGGCTATATGTTGAAAAATCTAATCATACAAAATCGAAATACCTCTTTGTAATTAACGTTTCATTTGTCTCCATTGGATTTGCAGTCAGTGATACGTTTAGCTATATTATCTTATTCGGCTAATGTATATATATATATATATATATATATATATATATATATGTATGTATATACTAGTCAAATAAACCGTCCAGATATTCAACTAGCATACATATGTTTGTATCGTGGATGTGAAGTGATCCGACAGAATTTTGATGGAACTGACATTTAAAGGGTGGGGAATGAATTAAAAATGCTTGTGTTATGTCTCAATCTTTTTTAATATTCCGTAAGCATATTCCGATGCAATTCAGCAGGTGCGAGCCATCTTTTTCAGAGAAAAATTTGAAGCAGTTCACAGAAAATTTTGCTGTTTACATCGTCGATGTTGATGGGAGAAATGGGGATATTTCTGTGTGGTTCGTTTAATCGGAGCGAGAAATTGAGATTCCTACCATCAAAAATTCGGGTCACTGATAAGTGATGTTTCAGCTTTTCTGTTTATAGAATTCTTAGAATCAGGCCATTTCACACATATCTCACCCAAAACACAATCTCTTTTTACTACATGGACGATGTCCTGATTTACCTTCGACACACAAATGTAGTCAGCCAAGTAGGTAAACTGAACTCAGTGGAACGATCTAAGTTATTCGTTGTAGGAAAAAACACTGCCTATCCTTCACACCCGACCTCACAGAGCCAACAATACCATCAAGCACAGTATCTTCCGTAAAGATACTAGCAAGAATGACCACAAGCCTTTCTACTCCCACCACAGTCAAGAAATTAAATCTAGATCAGTCATGTGCTCTTACCTACGGGTTTTCAGAATACGTAGCCCCTAAAATATTGTACCTAAATATAAATCAAACAATTCCACCGTTAACTCCAGAACTAACATCATACCATATACCAAGGAGGAAAGCATATAATATCCACCAAATACTAACACCGAACAAGACAAAACGAAAAACTTACATCACCACGAGACTTATCATTTCACCCATCATTACGACCACCATCGATCTCAGCTCCAACTTTAGCAAGATGGAAATACACATTGCCACAAAGACCTCAACAACTATAAAATATCTTAAAACAAACCAGCATACAAACTTCAACCACCTGAAAGCAGCGTTTACATAATTCCATTGTGAACTGACCACTTGAGATCCTCCCTTCCTTTCTCATTGCCCTTTCTCATCGAAGACAAGCAAAACACTCGCAGAGACGGGAGATAAAAAAACCTCTGACTTCCTCTCTCACAAACCCTTATCATTTCAAACCCAACTTGATTGTCACCTACACATATACAAACACCTCCTCTCACACTCCTACTAAACATCAAAACAACCCAGAAATACCCTCATTTCTTTCCTTGATCTCAGTCATGTAAACAGCAAAATTTTCAAGGAAATGTTGAGAATTTTCCTCTGAAAAAAATGGCTGGCAACAGTAGATATATATATATATATATATATATATATATATATATATATATATATATATATATATATATGCTAACTGGATACCTTGACAGATTATACGGCTAGTGTACACATATATATATATATATATATATATATATATATATATATATATATATATATGTGTGTGTGTGTGTGTGTGTGTGTGTGTGTGTGTGTGCGTGTGTGTGTGTGTGTGTGTGTGTATAATCAAGTAAAGGATTTGCTACCCAAACATGATTATTTTCTGCCCATTTTGGGTTTCTTTGGGCAAATCGTCTGTAGAAGCCAAAACAGGACCGAAACATGACCGTGTTCGTGTAGCAAATCCCCCACTTTATCATAATTTAAACTCTACTCTAACTTAAACTTCAATGTTGAATGTATCGAGCACTTAATGAAATGAACCTATCTCACATCGAGATTGTATCATAGTATATTATGTTGTATTCCTGATTTTTATTGTATATATATATAGAGAGAGAGAGAGATGGACAGACAGACAGACGGATAGAGGGAAGAGGGGGTGAAATAGATAAAGAGAGAGAGTGAGAGAAAGAGCAAGAAAGACACGGGAAACTTTTTGATTTTTTATATAGTTTTTGGTCTTACTGATATCATTCTACATTGTTATTTATGTTTGTTTTGTGCTATGAATTTCAGGAAACTATTTCTCAATCTATAGTCTATCATGTTCCCAATAATAAAATTAGATTGCCGAAAAACACGAAAATAAAAAACGAAGTAAATTATTTTTATTCATTTTAGTTTTCTAAGAGAAGCAACTTTGAGTTTTGTACAAAAATGAAAATGAAAAAAAAAAACGACACCAAGATGAGAAAAATAGAAAATAAGGAGAGAGAAAAGTGTTTCTTTCAATAATAGATTGATTTCTGAGTTTGTCTGTCACCTGATTCACGTTTTCTTCTCTTTCTATTCCCGAGATAAAATTCCCCCAATTTTTATAAATTTCTAATAGATACAGGTCTGATTAGTCATTCAATAGAAACTGTCTCGGGGCCAACATTTTTGGGAGGCTTGCCGTGCTGGGGCTGATCAATTAAATAACTTGGAAGAAGGGGTGGTCAATGATTGAGTTAATTATCTTGCATTTCGTTGGATGGTGAATTCTTAAATTGAAACAATCGTGAATGCTTCGAGACACAAAATGAAGGATTAATTTAACATACGCTTAAATTGTAAATCGACGTTCTCCAACACAAACAAAGGAGTTACCTCCGGGCATAAAATGGGGTAAATGTTTGAATTTTCAGTCCTCAAGCTACATTGGGATAGCCTGTTACGTGTGATACATATTACTTACATAGCCAGCCAAACCAATTTAAAAACTGCAGAAACATAAGTTGACATTTTCTAATTACTCTAAAACAGCAGCACATATGCGAAATAATTTCTTGCCAGAGGCTGAATGGCTAAGATGACTTTCTTCTGTGTCATGGTGCCTGAAAGATTCTAAGAAAACATTCAATCAACCACGCGTAAGAACTTAAATTAAGCCAAAATTAAAACAATTCATTAGAACATTTGGATCCTATTTCACCAAAACATCCCCAAGTCCTCCAAAACAAAATTACTAGAGGCCCCAAAAATAAATATAAAGCCATTTTTTTCATTAATCAAAATTGAAAATTGAAACAATAATCGCTTGTAGACACAAGACTCAATCAACCACGCGTGAGAATCTAAATTAAAGCAAACATATCCCAAATGTACAAATGTCCCGGGTTGAAAACAGTTGGAATATGGAGAGAGAGAGTAGTAATTAGTTATTTATTAAGACCGTTGACACCGTGATTGCTGATTTTTTTCTATTCAAGCCATAAAATTCTTTAAAAGGTTATATATTTTCAGTAATTTGCTCCACAACTTGTATAACAATTTTCATCCTAATTGATTCGGCAGTTTGAAAGTTCAATATCTATTGTATGTTGGAATACGGTTATTTATTTATAAAATGCAATCAAAAAATAGGATTCACAACATTATAGGCAAATCTTAGCGAAATCAGTCAGGATTAGATAAATATTCCCAGTTTTAAACAATAACAGCATAAACCACTATACTGTTGCCAAATAGAAGAGTTGCCAATCTCAGGAAATAAAACCAAATTTGTGCTTGTTCAAATACCTATGAGCAATACTTGATAATTTGTCTATAAAAAAAAGGTATTGATCATCAGTATTTGAACAAGCACAAAATTGTAATTCTTTCCTAAGAATCTTTATAAATTTTGAGCAGGGTATGGATGACAAAATTAACTCACTAGTTTGGCAAGTCTTCCATATAGCAATGTGGATCCATTCTTCCAATCTCTTTGATCAATTTTGATTTTAGAAGGGTAGAATCAAGAAATTATATATTATTTGTTAAGTCAGATCCCTGATAGTGAAGTGATAATTTTTTTAGCATAATGAGGTTGGGCTACCAAAGGCTTCCCGAGCCCACCTGGAGATACGTCGACCTTTTCAGAGATTATTTGAACCTGCTATTTGGTGACGTAGACTAGTCAGCACCTAGGATCATTTTCAATACCAACCCTAAGGCACAGAATGATGGAAAATTAAAATCCTACCCAGAGTTTACGATACAGTATTTCTAAAGCCATGACGGACTCTAACAGCTTTCAATGTTGAAATAAAACTTATTTTCCTGGTTGAGTGTCGAAATGTAACATTTTTGTGTGGTTGTTCCTTAAAATTGCATATTTTTCAGTGCCCAGATGTTTAAATGAGGTATCTCCAAATGCATGGACTGCCTGATTTTTCATCATATATCTTGAAATTCTCTTTGGAATAAATGTTGAAAATTATCCAGTGCCCGGACAAATGAATATTTTTTTATCAAAAACAACTAGATTCCGAAATTCAGTCTCTTTTTAATTTTCCGGACGTTAGAATTTACCATCAACCAGAGACCGGAATAGACAACCTCTAAAAGATTTTAATGGTGAAATATTGTATCGCCGTGATTGAGTGTCAAATTTTAACATATTTCTGTGCATGAATGTTGAAAAAATAATCTTCCATTGCTTGGACGTTGTAATTTAAGTTTTCTTGTCCCTGGATAGTCTCATTTTTACTTATAATGTTTTAAAATTTGTTCCATATTAAAATTAATCATCATTCTTTTCTTAGGAGAATTGAGATCAAATTTTCAATATTTGAACACTAAAATATTTTTTTTTAATGGCCCAAGTTTATTGTCTGTCAGTACCAAGACCTTGTAATCTGGTATTTCCATAGCCTGAATATCCCCAGGGATCTAATAATGTTGGAATAATTGCATTTCAGCAGTCAAACGTCGAAATTTAACATTTATTGGTTGAATGAAAATGAATTATCATCTTTCACTGCCCGAACAGCTCAATTCAGCCCCTTCTTTTTCGTTGTGTCGGAATTTAGCATCTTTTACTGCCCGGAGGTTTGATTTCAGCATTTCTCATTTCCCAGGATCTTGGATTGAGCATCCTTCTGGGCCTAGGTTTTTGAGTTGATCAAATTTCTTTGCCAGAACGTTAGAAATCTAGTGTCCCAACGCTGGAATTCAGCATCCCTAAATCAGCTACTTTTTGTTCTCGAGAGTCGTAGTACAGCATCTTTCCGGGCCTGAATTCAGCATATATGAGTGCCCGGGCGTTATAGTTTGGAAACATTACCTGTGAATGTTTTGTTTTGAAAGGGCAATCAATGAATAAGTTACTTCTCACAACTTTTGTTGGGTGGTAATCACGAAAAACTTGCGAATTTTTGGAAAATTAGTACGAATACTTCCTGACACCAACTAAGTAACCATTTTAAAATAACGGAAAAAGGCACCTTGGGATGAATGAAAAAGTATGAATTTGGTCTGAATTTGGTGGAAATCGGTCAAAAATTATGCCCAGGGGATTAGCATACCCTGACAGGCCCATACACACACAAAATGCCAACCTCTGTTGAGAAGAAAATACGAACAAAACGGAAAGAAATCCAAGCATAAGTTTCGTTTCCAGGCGCTTCCAGCTTGATTAAAAAAAAAGTTTCCCCCTGACATTTTGCTTTCACTTCTTCTAAGTCAAATGATCGCAAAAATAATTTTTATCACAAGTTGTTATTCCTTCCCCCTACAAGATTGGTTGACTTTTGCTCAAAATTAATGGAAATTGCAGAAAAATATCAAAATAAGTCAACAAATTTGTTAGTGTAGCAGTAGGAAAGTAGTAAGTAGCCCAATTGATGGAAAAAAAGTAGCCAAAAGTCTCTCAATCTGGCAACTCAGTAACCCTAGCTTATAATGAATGTAATCAACGTCGTCTGTGTGATGTTTACAGCTTCTGTATTTCATATCTTTTTAAGCAAGGACTACCAAATATGACTTGCTCCGTGGGGGGGGGGGAGAACATCATGATACCCTGACAACTAAAAACGACCACACTTACCACATTACTAATAAAACTTAAAATAATGCACTATCGATTGGTTGAAAAAAACTGGTAAAACATTATTGGACGCACTGACTAGGTACTAAAAATTGGAGAAATCATTCTTCATTGTCGAGAGCAAATTAAAACTGCATGATGCTCGAGGCAGATCCCAGGAATGGTGCCGCCACCTATACACCCCCCTCTGGCTTAACTGAGAAAATTTGCAAAGATGAAACATTAATGGAAATACATTCAGTTAGAACCCATCAACGTATGTCTCACAAAATACATTGTTTCCAAAAATACATACTTTTTCACTGAACCAAATCCTTCCCCCAAAAATTGTGTTCGCGTAATGTTTGTTTTTTTTTCTGTAATTGTATTTGAGTGGACGATTGGAACTTTTTAATGTTCATATCAACTCTCTATATAAGAGAAAAACATGAATTTTAAATTTAAATGTTCATGTTGAACAATTTAATCAACTTATCATAATCTAAAAACGGAGGACGTAAAGAAACCTGTGATATCCCCTTCTCTTTTGATGCCCTACGCTCGTGCTTATCTTGCTAAATGGTCAATCTAGGACCAATTGTCCCTAGGGAGGCCAGATGAAGGGGGTAAACGACCATATCTGGTGTTATATGGGTAAAAGACTTTTAAATTCCAGGATTATATATTGCCCCTCTCCCCGCATCAATTATGGGCAGACAGTATTAAAAGCGATCACCAGGCCTCCTTTTCATTTCTAATCTCTTTCGTTCTGGTGTAGCAGTTATTCTGGGGCGGAGCCCGAAGGGAGGAACCTTTGAAATAGTGTGGGGTTAATTAGAACTCCCTGGGAATTTATACATGTGATTTTTGATTGGTTATTGATATGAATTTGAAGGTGAGACTGACGTAGTCTGCAACGGCTTGGATAATGAAATCAACGCCTCAAGTTCAAACTCCGGTTGGGGCTGATCATGTTCACACTAAGGTCTCTCCAGCTATTGCTAAAATAGCAGGGCAGAATAGGCTCTCTAGCCTTTGGAAGGCAACCAGTCTACAGTAAGGCTAAACACACCAGGGATTGCCGCCTCCTTCTGGCAGTCTGACACCTAATTTAAGGTCCTTCCGACAGCACCAGCAGCCAAGCTGATGCAAGACATCGCATTCTTCTTTCCTCTGGGCTTCATCAGCGTGGCCGACAACTGAACATCTCAGGATCTCCGTAGGCTTCACTCAGGCATGTGCCCCTGGGCAGGGCGTTCCATTGTCTGTAGAGAGAGAAGGAAAGCTATTCAATGATATAAAGAGGAGCGAGAAAGTCAAAATAGTTTTAGTTATAATAGAAACATTGAAGAATATAAAAACATTAGAATTTTGAAAAGGCAGTCGTCCGAAAATTTACATTCATAATTACAAAAAAAAAATTTCATTTGTTTTTCCAGGGCCAAATGATATAAGGTTAGTCATCAGCAGATTTGGGAATTGGATCCAGCTGGATCCAAAGGTTTTTTTTTTCTTTTTTTCTTTGCTACTGTCAGTGGCGGATCAACCATTAGGCTGAATGGGCTTTTTCTTTTCTTTCTTTCTTTTATCAAACTCTAACTACTGAGTTTTCACTTTATTTCCAGAGGTAACAATAACAGATGACAATGACCAGAAGAAAAAGGATTGATGTCGTGCAGGAATGAGAGTGACTTGGTGACGTACGCAAAAAAAAAACACTGATGACAACTTCAATCCAATTTGGAAAGCACAAATCTTATTGACTTGTTCGGCCAAAGTTTTATATTTGCTAAATATCATTCACAGTAAGTATTAATAAACGAGTTGAAATGGAACACGTAGTTTTGGAATAATATTGAAAGGGGAAATTAAATCTGGTTTGTTTGGATCCTAATAAAGCAATGAAGTTTGACCTTACTGCAGCGAAGTTTGTTTATTGTAAAATCATGACGATTCAGAAGACAATATTTTGTACGAATTGGATTTCTTTAGTTTTAATCAACGTATTGCCATTTCATTCTGGCTTATTCGAAATAAGAGTCATGTAGATAGAGTAGATTGCCTGTTATATACGCTCAGTGTCTTATAGTGGGAGGGTTTACACTAAAATTCCATTTCCGTCAATTACATACCACTAAAACCATCCTCTATCCTTTTCATGAAAAAAGCCAGGATGAGCTGGCAAAAGGTCGAAATAAGCCAAAGAAACATAATTTGTACAAAACATGATCTTCTGATGTATCATTTCAATATGATGTTGTCGGATAAATCATAATCTGTATCAATACATTGGTCACAGAAGATTCTTTTCCAATGAACAATTATCTTGAAAACTTGTTGAAGAAAAAACATGAGCATCTATTTACATTCTGCATATACCAGCCTTTTTCTATGGGCAACAATTGCTTTACTGTCTGACCACAGATATTCTATTCAGTTAATTTCAATGGACTTTTTCTAGTGAAATCATTTGCAAATATATTTCTCTAGTAATATCATCAGCAATGATTTTAAATGAACTTAAAATGGCTCCAATTTATCAGTAAACCTGATATTTCTTTTCTCCTTAGTTTTCTGAGTAGATAGATAGGTATATGAACAGGCTGATATAAATAGATAGATATATGGATGTATACAAAGATAGGTAGATGGATAGATAGATGGATGGATAGATATACGCATAAATAGATAGATAGATAGATCTTTTCTATATACAAAATAAGTATACACAATTGTAGCCAAATATTTTCCTGCGATTTCAACAAATTTATCAAGCAAACCCTGCTCTGATCAAAATTCAAAATGATTAATTGAAATGTCTGAGTAAATCAAATCAGGATTAAAATCCACTATCACGGTTGACATTCGAAACCGTTTCATCAACTTTAGTCTCTAAAGTGATATCGATTTTAATCCCCTCTCTCATCACTCAGGCCCGGATCTTTACCCAGCGACCTGTGACTGATGTTGACGCTGGGCATAACATAATTGCAATTTTCTTTTGTTGAAATGGTTCGGGGATATTATGCATTAGGACATTTTTGTGTTTAATTTTTTAAAAGTCTCATCCTTTTATCCATGAAAATATCTATTTAAAATGCCTGTTAAACCTTTATATCGATTGCTTTAAATGAATAATTAAAAAATAAAATAAAATGAAAATGGCTTTTGCTTTCAAAGTTTCCGTTTTAAAGTACCCGAGGGGATTTTTCTGTCATGAAGTTTGATAAAAAAAAAATGTTTCGAAAATTGAAAAGGGAGACAACTGGGTCCGTTCTAGTCATTAAACGAAATAAATATCGGAGAAAAGTTTAGAAATTGATGAAGTTGGCGCTGAACGTGATTAATAATATCAAGGGAGAAGGTAGCAATTTAGTCGAAATTAATTAAGCCGTAAATTAAACAATCAGTACTAAAACGAAGAAGGGACCAAAACGAGTCATTCTTTTATCTCTTTTTTTATTTCAGGTTTTCTTCCTTCCAATCTCTCTCTCTCTTTCTCCTTCTCTCTCCTTCATTGTTCCTCCCTCTCCCTCTCTCCTTCTCTCCATCCCTCTCTCTCCCTTTTCTCTCAATTTTTTCCTTTTTTGTCTTCTTTTTCGTAATCAATCTTCTTCCCATTTCTCCAATCTTCTCCATTTTCTCTTTGCTCTCAGGTTTTTCTTTTTCTTTCTCTCATTCTTTTCAACTTTCTCTATATTATTCACATAATCTATCCCTCTCCTTATTTCCCTCTCTCCCTCTCTCTCTCTCTCTCTCTCTCTCTTGCTCTTTCGTTTGTCTTATTCTCTCTTTTCTGTTTATCTCCTTTTCTCCTATTTTCTGTCTCTCGCTAAATAATCATTTTATCGTTCACTTCTTCCTTACACACGCACTCTTTCTCTCTGTCTCTTTATCTCTCCCTCACTTGTCCCAATCTTTGCCCTTTTTTCTCCTTCTCTTCCTTCTTTCCCATTTTTGTTCTCTTTTTTCTCTTTCTGTTACGTCCTTCCCTCATTCTCCCTTTTCTATCTCTTTTCTCATTTGCTCTTTCTTTTCTCAATTTTTCAACCTAGTTTTCGTCTCATCTTCCTCTTTCATTGTTCCATCTATCTATACATCTGTCTATGTATATCCATCCATTTCTCTCTCTCTCTCTCTCTTACTCTCTCTCTCCCTCTCTCTCTGTCTTACTCTCTCTCTCTCTCCCTCTCTCTCTCTCTCTCTCTCTATATATATATATATATATATATCCTTTGATCGCCATCTCTTTTTCCTCTCCTCTTCCTCTTTTTTATTTTCGATCTTCCCCAAATCTCCTTTTTTCTTTCCAACAAACCTCACATTTAATGAATGAACAACAGTATTTCCCATGGACAATTGTTTAATGCCAAGGAAGAAGATGTTTGTTCACTTCAGAGACTGAAATGATTACGAGTAAATACTGTTTTGCTTTTGTATATTTATAGATTAGTTGAATTTTGCCGTGAAAAAATGACAGAAATATTCTAGTAATTTCGCAGTTGCAATTACGTAAAATCCTTGAATGTAGAAAGAGGCCTGAAGGTAATTCAATTGAGAAATTGTCACAGGATTCAAATATTACACAGTATGATCATTTTTCTTTCACAAATAATGAAATAATGAAATAAACTTCTAAGAGCTGTAATTCTTGCTTAGAATTTAAACGTTTTATTCCCCTCTAGATGTTACGGACAAAAAATAACCATATACATACACTTGGCGTGTTGATATCGCTAAGGGTTTACTCGCTTGATTTTAATTGCAGAGTTATGACTTCTGTTTAGCACTAATTTATCAGAGGTGTTAGTCGATGTCAAAAGTTATGAGGCTGATGCAATATTTCCTAACATCATCTTTTACAATCTTAAAGAATATTTGAAGGATCATTGAAAGTGTTTTACCTTATATTGCTTGTGCAAGCAATGGACTGTAGGGCGACGTTCATATGCCTTCAAAAAAATCCAGGTTCAAAGAAATAGGGTTCTGCATCAATTGAGACATATGAAATTGTTTTTTGAACCATGAGACGAAGGATGATGTGAACGAAAGAAAAAAAAAACAGTAAATATTCGATCAAAATATGTGCTATTTTAAAGAATAAGCTTTTTTCAATGATTTTCAATTGATATTATATTATCTGTATAAGATTCTTCAGGTTTATTGGTCACTGATCCATTCAAAGTACGAATTATCATTTTCCTATTATTGAATCTTTTATAACAGATATGACGTTCAAATGTCTCAGAAGATGATGATAAGCTGGAGTAATATCAACTTTTTAAACATGTCTATTGCCTTGAGTTGATATGATATGGTTACTGTTGAAGTCCAAAAGTGTATCAAATCGTAGTTATTGGATTGTTGGCCACTGCCGTCAATAATTTTTCATCATTTAAAACAAATTTCGGACTCCCCCCCCCATATCTCCATATCTGAAGATGTTGAACCAACGCTAATCAGTTTGCACTGGATTAGTGTTCCCTTCAGATATTTTCTTGAAGTTATCTACCGCCAGCTTCAGGAACATTATATCCCAGTTTGAAATCATACTCGAAAATTTATCCTACTATTTGGATGGACAGTATCATTGTTAAAGGTTCAGAAACCTCAAGTATTAAAAAGTTATACCTTCATCTATATTGGATCTGCAAGAAAATCCAATTACTTTATTGAATTTTTCATTTTGAGCATATTTCCCTGTGATCTAAAATAAATGACGTTTTATGTGAAACAACCAAATATTCCCAAAGGCGAATGGCCAAGGATTTTTTTTCTCTCTTACGTGAAGTAGTTATCTCACAAAATGCGACTGGAATTATTTCCAGTTCAGTAGACCACTACATCAGCATCTACCTACGATAAGGAATCTCCATGGAATCTTCGAAAAAAAAGGTTTACCATCCTCAGGTGATTCTCCGCCTGAATATCTTCTTCAAAAAGGGACGAACTAGACTGATTCAGATAAATATTGGTTTCCAGACGCCCACGATAGAGAGGTGTGGCGAAACCTGGGGAAGGACTATGTCAAAAGACGGACGTTAATAGAGTGATGATGATGATGATGATGACGACGACGACGACGATGATGATGATGATGATGATGATGATGATGATGATGGTGATGATGATGATGATGATGATAAGCCAGAGACGGAACTGTTCACATTTGCTTCTCCAGAAAATAGGTGCTAAGAAAGACTAATGGATTGAATCGACTCAAAAGAGGCAAAAAGATTTCTCTCGGCTTGAAATAAGCGAATGATAGCAACGGAAAATGACACTAAGACAAGCGTTTTGAATCACCCAATAGAAACCATCACGTGACCAACATCTTTCTGCTGCATACCACGTTTGGGGTGATCAATTAAAAAGAAGAAAAAGAGTTGATCAATGATTAGGTTACTCATATAGCCTTTTGTCGAGCAGTAGTTACAAAATAAGAAATTCTTAATTTCCAAAAGAAATCAGCGAATGCTGCCGGACACAATATCAATGATCAATTTAACATAATCTTACATAGAAAAACTAAAAACTTTTTTGTGCTGGAGTATGGTTCTCTGCATCACAGCTGTGTTTTGAGCCATGAGTTCACAAAAACACAAAAAAATATTTCAGCGTCTGTAAAAATCAATGGACTGTAAGGGTCTCTTTGGTACAATAATGGGAAGGTGGTCCCAATCGTGAATTGTTAAGTTTCACACTCTCGCTAATTCGATGTTACAAACAGCGAACAAATAAAAAGAAATGAGGGGATTAATGAAAAGAAATCTTAAAGGGTGGAGAGTTTTAAAATCCCCGTAATTAAAGGAGTTAATTCATAGTAAAACCTATAAAAGGAGGGGAAAGAAGTTTGTATCGGTGTAATCGATTGATTCTTCACTTGTCACCCTACAATTGTGGCCTTGTACCAGTCAAAATTCGACGTGGTAAATAAGTAGATACGTCGATAGAATGATTGTAACCAGATATTGAAGAAAGATGGAAGACTATGCAGAGATGAATTTTGACAAAAATTGCACATGTACATGCCTAAATAACAAAAAAGGCTCAAAAAGTTACGAACAAAACAAAATAAGTGAGAAAAGAATGAAATAAGATACGTAATATACACAGATTGCTTAGCGAGATAGAGAGAGATAAAATTAAGAAAAAACATTTCAACATAGACAGAGATATAGATGGATAAATGTTTGTACGTGTGTCGCTGAAAATATTCCGAAAAATTCGATGAAATAAAGAAATTCCCTCGAGTGTGAGCTATGTGTGATATTAGATATCCAATGACCTCATGAGACTTCTGACGCTTTTAAAATCAATTCTCGCCACATTTTTTTGTTTAGATTTCAGGATATATATCCCCGTTGAGGTTTGAGTCGACAATGGCTAATTGGTTTTGCAATACTAAAACATTTACAATAACCATGTACTCTTAGCGTGCCTGTGCATGCAGAGGTTTTTCTACGTGGACTTGAATGAACAAGAGACAAAGTATATATATATATATATATATATATATATATATATATATATATATATATATATATATATGACTATATACATACATACATATACATATATATATATATATATATATATATATATATATATATATATGTATGTATATATAAATATATGTATATACATAAATATATGTGTGTGTATATATATATATGTATATATATACATATATATTTGTATATACATATATTTATATATACATACATACATGCATATATATATATATATATATATATATATATATATATATATGTATATATATATATGAGTAGCTGGAGTTGATTGTTTACGGATCTTTATTAAGTTTCGTCCAGGATGAGTATAGGGTCAATTCATATATATATATATATATATATATATATATATATATATAGTACCTGGAAAAAAAATGGCGGTATCATTTTTGCATCGATAGGAACTCCCAGCTTATGATCCGAAAATCTGCGCACTTTCTCAAGGACCGAATAACGCTACCGGAAATTCTTCATAGGATTAGAGTGCGGTGTCCGTTAAGTCATCGAAATGTATTACACACAGAATATCAATCAATCACTTATATGTGCACGCATATATATTTTTTATTTAAAGTAACGGACATGGAGCTTTTTATCTTTATTTTTTACTAAACTTTTCTTGTTTTCTTTTGAAAAGAAGGTAAGTTTGGGAAAAAAAAACTTTTTGTCCGTTGTTTTGGATCAAAAAGTATATTAAAGAAAATATACTACTAAGTTATACGAGTATAGATAGATATATATGTATTGCCTCAGATGTATGAGATTATTACATGTATGTGCATATGCACTGTTTTATAAGTATATCTTCGTGTCGGTCTTTATATATTTGAATTGTTGTATCATGATATTATATAAAATAATGGTTTTCACACTTAATTCTCATCTCGTTTATTTTCGGTCTATTTGACTCTTTCTACGGAATATTTATTTGGACCTTTGCATTACCGAGTGGCAGTATATTTCAATGGTAGGAGCATCACTACATTGAAGTGGCTACCCTATCAGTGGCACGTTCAATTTCTGCAGCAGCTCCCTTTTCTTTAATTGTTTATTCTATCAACGTTGTCCAGAGCGAGTGATAATTAACTGTGTAATGACCGGAGATTATCTCAAATAAATTTATATATATATATATATATATATATATATATATATATATATATATATATATATATATATATTCTAGAAAGCTTCACAGCTTTGGACACAGAACATTGTAAAATGTTTTCAAAAGATTTCCTATGTCACTACAGTCACTTATTTCCCAGTATCTTTCGATGCAATTTATGCAATTTTCTCCAGTGCATTTGTTTTCATTTCAAGTAGTTCTTGTTATTATGGTACGATATCTGAATTGTTTCTTTTTGGGATCATCAGTTGTTTATCATTTAACCGTTTCCGTTATATTAACATGGCGACCCAGAAGTAGTGATCGAACACCACTTCCTTATTTATAATGATATATAATTTAAACACCACTTCATGTTATACATGAAGAGTGTCATTTTTTATAAGGTTTTATGTGTACACTGATGCTTTATACTTCATATTTGATTTTTGAAACAGGGCTTACTTAGTATATACAAAAAAAAAACGTTTCTAACGTTTAGAGATCAGTAAGTATAACAACAGACATGATTTGTTTTTTGTATAATTTCTATTAAATGATCAGCCGTATAAATATTACATCTGTTGTGTCGGTTTCAATCTAAGACGGCATGCAAACCAACTTATGATATCAACTTTAAGAATACAGGAAAACCTCTTACAGTCTATTCTCTGCCAGCATATTCAAGAAGAATTTGATAAATTTTCCCTTAAGCTTATAGTTATCTTTTCCACGTTGTATAACATCAAATTTTTTTTTAGCACTTTTATTCATCAAATGAAGTTTTCTTATATATATATATATATATATATATATATACATATATATATATATATATATATATATATTTATATATATATATATATTTATATATATATATATATATTTATATATATATATATTTATATATATATATATATATATATTTATATATATATATATATATATTTATATATATATATATATATATATATATATATATATATTTATATATATATATATATATATTATATATATATATATATATATATATATATATATATATATATATATATATATATATATATATATATATATGTGTGTGTGTGTGTATATATATCGTTTAGGGCGCTCATTTCTTACCAGTAAGCCTACACCTTTGGCTTGGTACTAGATTAAGCTAAGCGTTCTCGATAACTATGCATATATATGTCATTGTTTGTCCATGTACACTAACGTACATATGTAACTGAAACAACTCCGGAAAGCAGATGAAATAAACACAGTCCCTTGTGTTTCAGTCACGTGCTTGTGTCATGTTACATATTCAATGACATCTCCGGTCCTGGAGGGAAACTTAACACTTCTAAAATCATTTCTCTCTGCACTTTTTATATCGATTTGACGACACATATCCTCAGTGAGGTTCAAATCATTTACACCACATATTCACAGTGTCTTTAAAGAAACGCTGGATTTATACCAATAGTGACGTCTCCAAGGGATGTATCTATTTATTGAAAGGTTCAGCACATCATTCCGCAAATAGAGTGTCACGCTATATAATGGGACGGTGAGGGGGTCCGTGGATACCGACTGAGATAGCTCAAGCTAGTCTGCCACAGGAATACGCTAGTACGGTTCCTTAAGAGTATCGAAGTCGCTATACCAGCTATGTCTCGTGGAAATAGACTACCAACCAAAGATAAGCGGATGTGCCGTACATATCAAACCACTTGTAAGTGAATATACTTTTTTTATGTACCTATATACACGCGCTAATGTTCCGATCGATAAATGGATGGATAGATAGATATCCATACCTCGCATGTTTAGATCAATGTGACCCACACCTGTACCAGGACTAAATATCTAAAAATAATCTAGAAATATCTCAAAAAGAAAGGATCAATCATAAAAGATTATCTTTGAAAAATACCAGCACAAGTTCTGGTCACTGACGGTCAAAATGACCATAGAGATACAAAAAGCATATTATTTTTGATTAAACAAAAGAATGTGGTCAGGTGGTCCACTGTAGTGTACTCATGCAAACATTTCCAAAGTGGTAACTTCCAAAATGTGACTCTGGACACACACACACACACACACACACACACACACAGACGAGTAAAGAGAGAAGAATATGTAGCCAACATGGCTGGTTGGTCAAGTGGGCCATCTGTGGGGCAACAGGGATTCGATAGATCGATGTTTGCACATATGCTTATGTATCCCTTTTGCGAGACTCTGTTCATGTAGGTATATTCGTGCTTGCGTATATAAGACAATCGAGTCGAACATGCGTATTTATATGAAAACGTCTGAAAGTTTTCTTCTTCATTTTCAATTTTTCACTTTTTTTCTCGTATTGTGAGATTTATTCCCCCTAAAAATTCTCACACTCTCACTTCTTTTTTTTTTTTTTTGTCAATAAGATGTTGTCTGGTCGGTTGATCGGTCCGTCGGTCGGTCGGTCGGTCGGTTGGTCAGTTGGTCCAAGTTACGTTAAACAATAGAAATGAAAAGGAAGGAAGAGATGTATTGTCATTAAAAGTGTGACACCATTAAGAAATTCACTGCTATTGGTCATAATGAAATGTACAAGTCCAGTATTTTTGTATCTTGAAATGACTAAAATGACTCTCAAAACGCCACAAATATCAATTTTACAAAAATGAGTATCAGTTGACACAAAGAAGTACTTCTTGCTTTTCCTCCTCCTTCTTCTACTGGTAATACTAATGGTACAGATAGTGGACGTAGCATTGAACTTATGGTTCTTGTTTGTTTAGGGGTTTTTTTGGTTTGATTTTTTTTCATTATCCCTGATTTACAACTTGTTTTTCGTTTTTTTTTCTTCCTTTCTCAATTCGGGTTTATAATTTGAGTGTGAGTTTGTGGCTTTATTTGAATGGCTGGATAGAAATAGACAGTTGAATATATAGATATATACATATGTATATGGATATATACATATACGCACGAAGAGTGTGAAATAGATAGGTAGATACATACACATATCTATAAATACGTAACCATGAAGAGATAGATAGATAGATAGATAGATAGATAGATAGATAGATAGATAGATAGATAGATAGATATGAATAAACAGGCTTGGGCAGATGGATAAATAGCTAGTAACAGGCAGATACATATATTGCCAGATACATATTTATGAAGAGATATACATTTATCATACATACATACGAAGAAAGTGAAATTGATGCATAGATAGATAGATAGATAGATAGATAGATAGATACATACATACATACATACATACATACATACATACATACATACATACATACATACATACATACATGTGGAGAGAGTGAAATAGATGGATTCATAGATATGAACACGCAAATAGATTGATAGATATATAGGAAGAGAATAAGAGACATATATACATATAATAGGAAAGATACATACATACATACATACATACATACATACATACATACATACATTCATACATACACACAAGCACATAAAGAGACCGAGATAGATAGATAGATAGATAGATAGATAGATAGATAGATAGATGGATAGATAGATAGATAGGAATAAGCAGATAAATATATAAATATATACATGTAAATGAAGAGAATGAGGTACATACGATAGGTGAGATGGATATTTACATACATAAATGCATACATACATATGAAGAGTGAGATAGATATATACGTACATATGAAGAGTGAGATAGATATATGTATATACATACATTATATATACATACACATATGCAAACGTAATGAAGAGAATGAGACAGATAGATAAATAGATACATCTATGTCCCTGTACTTATATGAAAACATCTGCTGTTGTGTATTGATCATATTTGAAATGTTTCCCTCTAATCCATATATATTCTTCCCTTTTTTTTCCACTTTTTCTTCCTTTCTTAATCATCCTCGTTTCTCATTTACGTCTTCTTGTTTTGTGTGGGGTTTTTTTACAGGGGAGGGGTCTTCTTTTTCTTTTTTTTTCTTTTTCTTTCTTCTTTTTCTCGCCTTCACTTCATCTCTCGGGTACAGGTTTTTCGGTTTCATTCGCCTCGTTGGCCACTCCAAAATCTACGATCTGAGAATTCCCGTCTGCAAGAGTTATGGTAGTACTTTGCTTAATTGTACCATCCGGGAATCTATCATTTGTGTAAAATGCAGACAACAACCTTTGGCTTTCAGCGCCACCGTTTTCGACGTTTATTCTTCCATTCTTACAACAGACACCCCATGCGCATGCGTCAGTCTGGCACAATACCTCCCAAAAATGTACGAAGAATATCAGCTATTATATGAAACGTGAACTTAGTCTATGAAGCTGAGCCATAAATTCAATTGAAAGATTGATACAAATATTTTGAATTGATCTTCTAACATCATAGATCATTATCGGCTTGATTAGAAAAAAAAAAGAAGCTAAATTTAGCGGAAAATTGTTAATTTGGCAACCTTGGTGTGCTTCTTTACAGCAAAAGCAAAACTGCATTCTGATTAGTTTATAATCGATAATAATAAAGTTTATAGGATTCCTTGTCCGACTAGTGCTGAGACAAGTTGATTTGGACTTTCCAAATTATTTGCCAATGCTCAATCTCCACCTTATAGAATTTCTGGTGTAAGCAGTGAGATTTTGTGATAAACAATAAGGTGTTTAATGATAGCAAGAATATTTCCATTCTGTGTGTAGCTCCAGGGATTGTCCATTAGTCGAGAATCTCACTATTTCTTGTAACAGTCGCGTTTTCTCTGGTCGGTATAGGTAAGAAAACACACCTCTAGGGATAAAGAGCCTTTGTTTTGGCCTGGCTCTGCGTTCACTACGCACTAGTACATGTCTCTCCCATGTTACGAGTAAAATAATGCAAGGTTAAGTGAGTGACGCCACTTCGGGTGTTTGTTGCCATTTATTCAATTTCACACATTGCAAAGCTTAAAGAACTTCGGAGTATAGTCGATAATCTTCCGATAAACACAGCACGGATGGGTATGGCTGAATTCATAGCCAGCTCAAGGGACTGGTTTCTTTTTGTAGTATTTTATTTTAGTCATGTCATTTTGTATTAGATTCCATGAATGCGTTTCTATGTTACTGAATCTAAATTCTGTTTAACCAGACACAGGAGGAGGAAGGGCCAAACTAACGTCAACACCTTGTCGAAGAATTCCGTTTGCAGTCGTTATGGAGGAAGATCTTTATGTAGTCTGATTATATCACTGCCATTTTCGTATGTCTTCTGAATGACTTCTATGTTATTCTCTTTAACATTTGTCTCGCACTGAATTGAAGACTGTATTCGTGAATCTGATCTTTCCTCTCAACAATGCCGAGATGGGATTTTGTTGACTGGGCATGTCAGGATATCCATACGCTTCGCACAGGTTTGTGCCAAAGAGAGGTCACTTCAGGCTCGTTCTATTGGCTATCAAGACAGAAAAGGGCCTTCATCAATTGTACTCGCATATTCATAGTGTGGTTTTTAGTTTATAGGGCAGATATCTTTAAAAACCTTTAATCGGGCATGCCAATCTCTTCTTCCCATCTTTAATGCTAACACTAGATTTTGACTGATCCATTCTACGACCTTCTTCGGGTATATGTAATATGTAATATCAGTGAGGAAAGGAAGTTTCTTTTAGTAGTCTTTTTCTCCGATTGAGCGATGCGAAAAAACGGATATTCTTACGGGTACTACATATTACACGAAGAAAGCCGTAGATTGAATCGGCTGTATGTCGCGTTAACACCAAAGATGGGAAGAAGAGACTGGATGTTGTAAACAAAAGTTCGTGAGTATTTGAATTTCTCTGCCTTATAAACTAACAACCACCCAATTATTGCGTGTGTACAATTGAAGGAGAACAAAAGTTGTTATGTTAATGACTCTTTTCTGAAGTTATAGGCAAATTTAAATACTGTCAAAACTTCAGTCTTGGGTTTATAGATTTATAACACTTCAACCTAATGAATCAAAGCTTCATGACATTTATCGATACGTCACGATACTATAAGGCCAGTCCAGGTTAGCCATAACAATGGGTGAATTCAGATATTGCGTTAGAGTCTGTCTGCATCACACACTGACAGTCTTCCAGTCTACATTAGCGGTATTCAAACTGTGGTCCACGGAACCCCAGGGTTCCACACGATCTTTCCTGGGGTTCGCCGCTCTTACATGCCATTTTTTTCTTTAACACAGACCATCCTTTTCTTTGTGTAGGGAACAATTAGCATCATTTCGCCTATCTCATTAAAAACGTATCGGTTATCCACGTGATATGGGCGTTGTTCAGTCAGTAGTCGATTATACATCTAATTTTCCTCTGTAAACATTGTTCTTACTTATACATTCGAATGTGTATTTTCTATTAGAGTTAATTAGGAAAATTACATAAGCAAGTAAAAAATCTAACAATCATATATATATATATATATATATATATATATATATATATATATATATATATATATATATATATGTAAAGTCAGTCAAAATTGATTCATTGAAAAAAAAGATTTGCTTTTTCCACTCTTACCTGCACAGCCTTCCTGTCTTCCTACCAGTCCCTCCACATTCTACGCCATCTAATATCCTATTCTTCAAAACGCCCTCTTCCACATACTAGCCTCCCTGAGTACCCCTGGGCTCTTCTAGTTTCCGCAAAGAGGCTGTAGTGCTCACTTTTAGTTTTTCGTTACAGAGCAAAGTCTGGTCCAAGGCCAAACTTAAGAAGCATCCAGAAAAAAAACTAACAATATATACTGAAAATATACAGTTTTTCATTGCTTTCCGAAATTGTGCTTCATGGAAGAAAGCGAAAATCGGAAATGGCGTTCAAGGTTTGTTTTGAAGTGGGTCGTTAGGGAGGTAGTGCAATCCTTGCCCCCCCCCCTTCTTGCTCGCTCTCTCTTTCTCTCTTTCACTCTCCGACTGGCTCCATGTTTCCCATCACTCCACTCTTTGAAAACTCGACATAACATACCTTCATCTCCATTTTCGGGTCTGGCTACACTCAATAATCCTTCCACGTGAAGTTATGGTAATTGCTCCTTCACTTTACGACGGACGAAATGTTTCCATAAAATGGTTCATGTTTGCAAAAGAACGACACCTGTAGAATTCTTTTTCCTGCATTGGCATATTCATATATGGTCTCTCCAAATCTATAATGGATAGGGAGTTATTGCGTTTGAAACACATGTTTTTCTATGAGTGACAACAGAAGGTTGTGTCTTGAAACAAAGAAGAATTTTTTATTCACCCATGTTTGTATTTTTCCAAGTGTCCGTTTGTAATCACATGATCAGATTAAAAAGAAACCAAGACTAAAGGAAGGAAACCATACAAGAGCAAAAACTAATAAGACTGGCTGCAGCAGGGTCAAAATCCAATCTTACTTCTATTTCGACAGAAGATGAACGTTGATTGCTGTAACTTTTTTTATTATATGTATCATAATTAAAATATTTATAAAATATGTATTCCCCGTCACAGTTAGTAATTGAACATTCGTAGCGCCAATGTTTGAAGTTATGTCAAAAGATTTTATCGAAGAATAGCCAAATTAGACACTAGAAACATCCGGATTCAGGAATCTAGATGTAATTGATTAACCTATTGAGATAAGGCCCCAAAAGCTCAAAAAGGCTTTTGTCAAAAGATTGAAAGAAATATTTTTAGAAAGCGTATAGATAGGTGCTGATGCCAATTATGTAGTCTGAAGACAAAGTTGTACGGCCAGGAGCGCTGGAACACGTAAATAAACCTAAACAAATGCACAAACAAATAAATATCCGAACATGTTTTAAAAAGAAAAAAATATTCGCCATCTTTGATGGCTAGGGTGGTTCAATATATTGTTGTATGTGCCACTCGAATGAGCTTTTTCGTATCTGTGCGATCAACTTTCGTTAATATCTGAGACTTGTCTATTAGTAAGACAGCCTCCTGGCAATCAGTTTTTGAGTTCAAACCTTTGTGCAGATTGTCCTTCCTCTTACGACGGAAAAATAAAGTCAACTCATGTTTTAGTGTTTGACAATGACAAACGTTAATAAGAAGCAATTTTTCTTCGTCTCTTCATTCTAGCACTTATGGGTCTTACTAACAATCGCCTGCGTGACACCCTCAATAAAGGTCTTGGTAGAGGACGATGAAACATCCATACAAAACCAAAGAAAACCAACTAAGCTAAACCAAAAAACCTTGTCAAACAGCAAAGTATTTTCTCATTCTAGCATATATGGCTCAGTTAAAAGCCTCTAATGACTCCCTTGGTGTTTTACAACTCAATGATCTAAGGAGACCTGTGAACCGTTTGTCTCTCTCTCTCTCCTTCATTGCTCCATGAGGGAACTGTCGGTAGCAATCCTGACGCCTTCGTGATACCGGTTACAAGGACGGTGCAATATTTATCATTATTCACAAGCATGTGTGTTGGGCCCACAATAATCTTGACTTTGTGTCGTATTTGCCACAGTGAGGAGGCCAATAAATCTTCTCACAATCCTTTCTAATATAGTTTTGACTCTTATCCTCTTTGTTATCATTATTTCTTCTTCTTCTTCTTCTTCTTCTTCTTCTTCTTCTTCTTCTTCGTCTTCTTCTTTGTCTTTTTTCTTTTTCTCTTTCTCCCTTTTTTTCTTCTTTTTTTTACCGTTCTTCTCCGTAGAAGTTCTCGGTTTTTGCGTTGGTCTGGCTGGCTATCTATCTGTCTATCTCTGTATGTGTCACACATTCATCAACTCCTTATATATATTTGAAACCTCTCCTCACTTTTTTCATCCCCCCCCCCCAAGTAAGTTTTTAGTAGGTGTTTCAATTCATGAATTTATGGTAAATTGATCCCTCAATTTGAATCCAGCGACGTTCAAACTTTTCTTTAGAAAATTCGGTGTTTTTTCTGTGATCACCAAGATGTAAGAAAAAAATTTTTCATTGTTCACCTTTTCTTTCAATTTCTCAATTGATCACCCCAGCACGGTATGCGACCAGAATATATTGGTCACTAGTCAGTTTCTATCAAATACTTTTCTTTTCTTTCTGACCCCCTCCTTGCTCCGCCGCTTCTCCTCCTCTCCCCTGTCATCCTCTCCCCCTCTCTCACTTCTTCGTACTACCAACTTTTCCCTCTTTCTTATTAACGTAGTTAACATCCCTTTCTTTTTCTATCTTTTACTCCTTCTCTTTTTCCTCTTCTCATAACACTTCTTTCTTCTATCTATATCATTGATCAGCTTGTATCATTCATTCATGTCATTTCTTCTTCCTATATTTCTTCACCCTCGATCCATCTCAATGTCTTTTGAAATATTGCTACTTTCTTTTTCCTTTAATTCTCCCTACACTCTTCCCTCTTTCTTTTTTTTTTTTCCTTTTTCTTATCCCCCCCCCCCTTTTCTCTCTCTGTCTCTCTCTGTCTCTCTCTCTCTTTTTCTCTTTACTCACGTTTCTTTCTTGCTTCCTTTCTCAGTTTTCCTCATTATTTTTCTTCCCTCCTTTTTTCTCTCTCTCCCTCTCTCTGCCTGTTCTACCGCTTCCTCTTCGCATAACGTTTCTTTCCTCTCTTTCTTTCTTATATCTCTCAGCTCCCTCTCTATCTTTTTTCTTTCTTCACACAAAATTATTTCTCTCTTCCTTTATTCCTCAGCTATTTCTCTCTATCACTATTATCTCTTCTGTCCATCTCTCTCTCTCTCTCCATCTGTTCTTCCCACGCTTCCTTCTCTTTTTCTTTTTTCGTCTGTCTTTCAATCTCTGTCCGAAACACATCCTCTTGATTGGTCACCTGGCCTTAGTTCGTGCAACAAAATACAATCCATCCGAACCGAGCATTAAAGACGTGGTGGCGGCAATATCGTTTTAGCGCGCTTTAAGTGCTTAAAATGTAGCAAAAGCTTTCAGCTAGGGAAACGAGCCGGCTCGTTGTTTGTCCATAGTGGGTCATTAACCGAGTCGCATGGCCCTGACCATAAACAAAAACGTTGGCCGTCGGGGTAGTAAAGTGGATGAAAGAAAGAACAAAGAGAAAAATTTTAAAAGAAAAAAAGGTGAGAAAGAGAAAGAAAGTACAAAGATCTTTCCAATGGAGAAGACTGTGGTGGTTACGTTGGTGGATATTGTAGTGAGGGCAGGGGGTTAGGTTTGTGGTGGAGGTGGTTGCCTGTTTTTCTTCATTCACTGCAATGATGGAACAGAAAGTTTTGTCGAGTGATTTAGTCGCCATTGCATTCTCATTTTCCCGCCTTTTTATCTCTACTTTCATTTTCGTTTTCCCGCTCTCCAGTCTCGTTCTGGTGGGATATGGCTGCGTGGGGGCACCATTTTCGAGAGGGATATAGCTGCGTGGGGACACCTTATCATGTTCCGAACTGAGGCTGCTTCTCAAGCGAGAATGAGATAAACACTTTCTCTAAAAGAGACTTAGGAGATCTAACCGAGTTAACTTCGGTTAATTCAATGGCAACTTTTAATACCCTTTCAGGCGGCTAAAAACTCCATCTCCGATTTTCCAGTGACATGCGTCTACAAACGCACTTTATGTGAGAGTATCCCCCGATAAGGAATAGAGTAGCAAATGACTTTAAAGTAATTTAGTAATGAGCCGGTTGGAAACTTGAACTTGTCTATTACGGAGGGGGTAAACCAAGAGAGTATCCAGCTATTTCGAATATCTCGAGAACTGGTTGCCTAACCTAGATGTTATAAGGCATCCGCTTGCAGTGGATATTATTGCACTCAAGTGAATAACTACTCTCACTTGGGGTTGCTCAGATTATGTAGCATGTGACTGTCATATTCCCTATGACTGAGACTGCTCATTCTTCAAGCCTTCACCAAGGTCATTTTGGCAAAAAGTCGTATCAACCTAATTTGACGAGTTCAGATTACAGTCAAGATGCGGTTCTCAGTCACTTCCGGTTTCTTGTTTGAAAAATCTCAGACAATTGACGACATTAAAATGAATGCGTCAAAGCAGCCGATGGTGATATTGATGAGGACTTTTCAAACTTTTGTTTGGAACCTAGATTTTGGATGCTTAAACGAGTCCGTAAAGTATCAAGGTGAGAACTTTGAATTATACTACAATACACAAAGTCTGTTTTTTTTTTTTGTTGTTAGTAAAGTGGGTGAGTGCTTACTGAACAGACATTATACATTTCTATGTTGAGAGACTTGGAGAGCAGATGTGGACGATGAATGGAGAAGACGAAATTAATGTACGAAACAATTTTCAGATCTTCAACTAACCAGCTGTTCGCTTAGCTCAGATGGTAAGGGCAGCATCTCATTAAAATAGCCTCCCTGTTTAACACCGGGTCGATTCTGGTCGCTGCACGTTCTTTTAATCTTTTATTCATCGTCGTTAAATTGGAAACATAATAACTGCTTCATACCGTACTTTTGTATTGTTTATTAACTGTCTATATATGCTCTATTAAACAAATACCTAACGAAAAAGAATGTATGGAAATGAAAGAATGAAGAATTTTTCCACAAATACACTTCTGTTTTGTCATGGATTTACCTGTTGACTCACACATAAACATTTTTAAGACAGACTTTGATATTATGGAACTATATGCAACTTTCCTGTTTGGATCATCATTTGCTTACTATATATACGTTGTAGATTGTGCATATAAAAATCGGCAAAGAGCTGAGTAACGCTCAGTAAATGATTATTTTGGTGCGTGCGTTGTATTTGGCTAATGGTGAACGAACATGTCTCGATGAAAATTGCATTGCAACTCTGGATGCTCCATTTTAATGATTTTTTTATCGAACTTTGTACAGTAGTAAGCTAAGCATTCTAATAAATATGAATAGGATACTTACAGTAGCGTAATGATGACAGATTTTATGAAGCATGCCCTGCTGATGGCTGCTACTGATACTATGTGTAACTCTCACGGTAGGAAGTGAGAGCGAAAAAAATGCCAGGTAGTTTGCTAAGCAGGTATGAAGAGATAGCGGTGGTGCGGGGAGGAGTTAGGAAATTCAATAGGAATTTAAAAAATGGTAAAGAGGGAAAAGAGTAGTAGTTCAATAAGAGGGTAGGAAAGGAAGGGGTCTCATAGTTGCTACTGATATTGCGTGTGACATCACGGTAGAAAGTGAGAGGACAGAAAAGAGAGTTAGTTTGATAAGAGAGTAAAAATTGAAAGGAAAAAAATGTAATTTAACAAAAGGGTAGAAGAGAGAGGATCTCATAGTTGTCACTGATACTATAAGTGAAACAGACTTGACTTCTGTCACTAGTATCTCTGTATACACGATATGTATTTTAGTTCTTTCTTTTTTTTTCTTTTTGTCTGCAGATAACCTCTCATTGTTTTATCACATTCCATACGTGACTACGAAATCAGAATAAAACGTGTTCAGATAACTTGGTTTTATTTCTTTTTTCCAATAGAAAATTACAATCTGATTATTCCTGTTAAGAGAAAAAAGTACAAAGGTTATTGTTATTTGGAAAACACACCGAAGGTCAGACATATTCGTGCTTATTTGAATTAGCCAATGTTTTGTTTTTCATCGTATTGAAAACGAAAGAACAGCAAAACAGAAAATAACACAAAATTTCAGCACATGAACATCAAACAATCAGTTTAAAAATAACTTTGATACAGAATTGGGAGGGGTGCCTCGACGTTGTTTCGTGCTTAGGGAGCTGATTTTGCAGACAATTACCATTGAAGTGAGTTCAATCATCACTTGGTGCCCCACACAGAAGTTATTGTGCTCAACTAAGCTAAACTTCGTAAATACAATCAACAGAAAAAGACGGGTTACTGCAAGGTCAAACTTTTCCTCTGCCTTTGAATGGCCAAAGTTTAGTTCCTCTGCAATCTTGTTTCCTGAGTGTCCATCTGAACAATAGCCCACAGCTGCATGTTGTCAATCACAGAAAGACATTCGCGTCTGCAAGGTTTTTGTCCCTGTTTCAAAATCTTGGTTTTCAACCACCACCACCCCCACCGGCCAAATACTTGGTTGATATTGCAAGCAGTTCCCGCTGCATAACGACCGATTTAAAACTCATGTAATGAAATTGGTTGAATCCGTTTTTTCATTCGTAATTTGACAGCCTGAAATAAACCAGAATAGATGGGGAAAAGAAAACATTCAGCTTGATTAAATTTAACGGGATTCATGCTTTAACATATCATATTCTATGAACATAGTCAAAAAATAATCCATTCCAAAAGTAAGTTTTGGATGATAAAGATCGTGACTATATTTGCTCCCACCTAATATTTGTTTACATTTTGATAAAGTCAGTAATACGACAAAACATATCAACGTAATAAATTGTTTCATTTTTTACAAAATAAAATGCTTTCCACATTGTGTTTTCAATACTTTAATTCTCGGTGTATCAATGTCGCCTCTCTGTCATGTTGGTTGAATATTTCCCTCGGCAAAGTTATTCCATTTGTTCATGATGTGGTTTTTAGTCCTTCTATTTCCTATTCACTTTATGATTTATACTTATTGTTGCACTGTTCCGGCATCAGATGAAAAGATATTCGGTTTCGCTCTGGAGATATTCTCTATGCAACAGTGTTCGTGACTTCTTGAAATGTAGTAGTTTTTCTTAATCTCCCTTTTGATTATTCTTCCTCTATCACTTTAAATAAAATCAGATCCTTAATCATCATAATATCTGCCATCACATGAACTAAAATTATTCTTCCCCTCCGCTTTTGATAATATCGAATCTCCTGCCTCAAACGTTGATCTAAAACAGGTCTGGTTGATCAGTCAATAGAAACTGTCTCGTGATTGCCGTTTTTTGGTGGTATGCCGTGTTGAGGATGATCAATCAAATATTTAGGGAAAGGATGATTATTAATCAATAAGTCATCTCTCTCTCCTTTTTACAGCGAATTTTCACAAAACAACGGAAAACAGATGGACACAAATAATTGGCCAATATGGTATAAAATTACCTAACGATTTGACCCCCAGCGACTAGAAAACGTATTAAAGGGAGAAGGGTCTTTATAGTCATTGTAAGGAGTAAATGCTTATATTCCCGGCTTTTTAGCTGGGGCAGTGTGTTCATGTGATTCATTCATGAACTAAGGAAACTTATGCTGACAGTTTTGGTGATAAATTCAGTTCACGGTTTCTGATATATTGAATATCATTAAGATTTTGAGAAACATAAACTTCAATGAATGAAGCCTTTTTTTCACTTTGGGCAATTAAAGGTTTGTTGAAATTGATGAATTCAAATTCGGAATGAAATACAATCGACCTTGGAATTCTAAGTAATGGATGAAATAAAGGAAGATTTGCCACTCATTTGTAAATTTCTCTTCATTAAAATCGAGGAATCACGAGGAGGTTTAGAAAATAATGAGGCAATTTATTTCCAGGAAACAAAATGAGTTTCCAGATGAATGAACCAAAAGTGCAACTTCCTTGTTATTCATTCGAGTTTGATTAAAATTACGAAATTATAGATATGAACAGAGATAGATGGACGAGAAGGAAAGTGTAGGGTGAAATACCAACACGCATACACACTCTCTCTCACACACACACACATATATATATATATATATATATATATATATATATATATATATATATATATATATATATATATTGGTCAAATACATGAATGGTCTATGATAATGGTATACCCTCGTTTTGAATTATTCAGCTTCTCAGATTGACAATGTAACTGGGCCTTACAGTTGTATGTATATTCAGAAGATAACTTTCACTATGAAATGTAACATTTGGAGTGAGTTATGATTATTTACCATGCATAACATTACGTGATATTGTTTTGTTTTTTTTAATTTCATTTGCTTTTCTGGTGATAAAGTGACTTTTGAAACTTGAAAAAATCGTTTTGGTTTTGTAATATATATATATATATATATATATATATATATATATATATATATATATATATATATATATATATGCGTGTGTGTGTGTGTGTGTGTGTGTGTATAAATTTCAAGATATTAGACTCAAACACATCAGTTGCTTAAGAATATTGTGTTGAGCCACGAGTTTCTATTTGTAGACTTTTGTCACCACGAAATTTTGAAATTTTTCAAAATATTAAAAGACAAAACACTGATTATGATGAAGAGAAATACCAACTTCTTTCGTTCATTTCCTGACTTTAGAAAACATATTCCTGACTACACGAACTTTAACATCAGTCTTGTATTATTTAAGAATCGCAGTGATGAATGACCTTTCTAACAGTGGTTTGTCTAACACCGAGACCATCTACCTACAACACGTGATTGTTTACTCTTTTTACAAGTTACAGTGTCTGGTGTTCGCAATCGGTCACCCATATACTTACTGCTCGTGTTCGTGCGCTATTCAACTTAGGTGATAAAACGAAAATTGCTGCCTTCAGCATGACTTGAACTGAAATCATATGCTCTTCCTTCTGAAGCATTGGGGGCTATGATTGAATGAAGTATCGAGCAATACTCAAATGATCAGTTCAGGGAATAGCACAGTAAACTTTTGTTGTAACGGCACTTGTTCCAAAGCACTACTTAATGACATAAGTGCATTTGTTTTCATATTCTCACGAGATTATCGTCGGAGATTAATTTGCGACAACAACGCATGAAGATTCAATTAAAATATCTAAAGTGCAAAATATCAAAAACTAAAAAAATAAGTAAACCTTTAAAATTATACAGCTCAAAGTAAAACCAAACATCAGACTATGAAAGGGTAATGAAATGTTGTTTCTGTCTGTACTTTTTGGTTTTCTCATTACTAAAACGCTTCCTTTAAAAACCCAGAGGTCAAAACGTAAAATCTGTTGTAACGGCACACTTGAATCCGAGGTATCATAATAAAGGGAGTCTACAATATTGATACATGTTTACTTCATAAGTCACCAGACTAAATGGAGTAAACTATTAAAGGAAGTTATGAACCATACAGATAAAATGTTTTTTATTATCATTAGTCTTTTAACGTCCATCATTGGACATAGACCTTCCTGAGGATTTGCCATTATTCTCTATCATGGGCGTTGCAGAGCCAGTATTTTCTGAATTTGTCTTGCTCATCTCTCCATCTTGTATTCTTTCGTCCTCGGTTTCTCATGTGATCTCTGAGGATCCCTATTTTGAGTCTTGACGTCCATTGGTTGTCTTTCATTCTTGCAACATGGCTTGCCCATTGCAATTTTAGTTTTTTAATAGTTTCTAGGATGTGTAGGACTCTCTTTTTTCCCTTACATACTGTACTGTCTTGTGATCTCTTCATGTAAGGTTGAGCATGATTCTCTCATGCACACGTTGCATACTTTTCATTTTTTAGGTCTGTCTCTTGGCTAGGTTCCATGTTTCAACTCCATAAGATACTATCGGGAGAATGCATTGGTTGTATCGACTTCTTTTCAGTATTATTGGGATCGTCTGAATTTTGAAAGTTGGGCTTTCTCTGCCGAAAGCTTGCCACCCTAGAGTGATTCTTCGCTTTTTTTTTCTCCTCTTTTGAGGGTCTCACGGAGATTCGTTGTCCTAGGTAGATGTATTGGTCTTCTTTTTGCGGACAAATATTGATTCAGACAAAGAATTTGTTCTGTTGGACAGAAGAAGAAAAAGAGCTTTTTGGTATCCCTCCCCGTATGGAACTGTCTTTATACTCGTGTTAGAAAAATGCCCTGGGTGGCGTGTTTTAATAACCTTATAATGAAGAGTACTTTGAAAGATTGAACCCTAAGCCTTCACTTCTGGACAGGTGGTTTGTTACCCAGAAAGTAAGCGGGGGTGTTTTGTCTACGAGCGGCAGGGACACTAAGACAGAATGAAATCGAAATTTTCAGAAATGCAGCGAGAGACAATATTTTCTGAATCATACCGTCATGCTATCTTACATTTGGCCGGTCAGAGTTTTGCATATGATCTCTAGTGGGGGCAGGTATGCGTTCATATAAAATAACAGAATTTTTTTCGAAAATTGTATCTAAAATTATTTTTTTTAAATTAACAATGCAAGATTTGACTATCTTTGGTCCTAAATGGACATAGAGACCAAAAAAACACTTTTTTCTGGAATGACAGAGAAACTGCTTCAGATGGTGCCCAGAGGTGTACTCATGCAGTTTTTCAAGGTTGCAGCCCCAGATATGTGAATAAGAGCACACACACGCGCGTGTATGCACACACACACACACACACACACACACACACACACACACACACATACACAGGAATACAGGCGAAGTGGTGACTTCATCATTTCTTTAATGGAGAGAGAAAGGAAGGGACATGACACAGAGAGTAAGAGAAGTGCAAAAGAACTTGATACGTATTTTTTGATCAAGCTCATCCCTCTGGTCCTTAGCAGGTAACCTTGAAAGGTCACTTAAAGAGATTGGATCGCAGTTTCCATTTCTCTATGTCGTTTGCATGGGGTATCCAGTCAACGTAGTAAATAAACTTCATTTCTTAAGTAAAAGAAATATTTCTGGTTGTTTTGATTTTTTTCTTGTTCTTGCGTAAGATTGTAAATGTTGATCAACGGTAATTTATCATTAACCCAAAAACATCACAGTTATAGATGTCTTCGAACAATGAGAAACTAACCATTGATCGAAGATAGAATGTAGCAACAAGGGTCAGGTTTCAATGTTAGGATTGAGTGAGATTCGTGTGATCACACCCTTCCTAAAAGAGGAGTTTCTCCTTTGGGAGACTTTAGAAATATTCCACCAGAAAATTTTGAAAATTATAAGTCCACAATTGGTTAATTGCGTTCCAGGCAATATCAATTAAGGAAATTAAATATCGCTTGGAAGTCTACTTGAAATTATATGAGATCTAAAGTTTTACAAAAAAAAAATTTACCGAATACCTATCGATATACAACCAACGATTCTTGACAAAATGTCTCCTCCTTTCAGAGATATCAAAGTTATTAACTTAGATAAGATTTTATCCGAAATCTAAATCAATTTGATAACTACGAATAAGTTTAACACTCTTTACAAAGAGCGTGAGAAATTTACTTTTGTGCGTGTGAGCATGAGAATGCATCAAAATGCGTGCGTCCCACGCAGAATGCGTGAGACTTAAAACGTCTATTGTGGAAAAAGCCTGCTTGTCTTGGGAATTAGTATCCGATATGTTGATTTTTACTTCTGTTCGAATAACTACCACTGGTGCCTTTTTTTGAAATATATAACTACTTCAGCCAGGAAACAATCCTATTGATAGACTTACATTATATTTAGTAATGTGTAAGACTAAACAGAAGGAAATAATTGTAGGTTTGTCTACAACTTTGAGAAAAGTAATTGTTTGGACAATTGAATCTCTCCTTCTAATCTTTGATGTTGTCAGCAAAACGTTTCAGCTGGACCATTTTTCAGCCTTTGCGAGGTGTATATTTAAAAAAAACGATAAATCTCTCTCCTAAAATTACGAATCTGACACAAAAAAGAAAAAAACGTGTGTCTCTTGTCTTGAATTATACACCTAGCGAAGGAGGAAGAATTGATCAACTGGAATATTATCAATGAGAAAAATTGAATAAAGTACTATTTTTACCGTGTGTGTGTGTGTGTGTATATATATATATATATATATATATCAAGAATTTATTGAAACAACATAGGAGAATTGTGTTTACCACAAGCTTCCAAGTGAGGAATGGCTGCCTACCTAAAAATTAAGATCTTGTTTTTATACGGATTCTATACCAGGAAGAAATATGTAACTATTTCAACAACAGAACAAGCCACCGACACGTACTGTTGAAAGTGTTTAAAATGTTCACAAGTATTTGCTTGTAAATGCGTTTGAAATCCTCACTAGTGTTTAATTGTGAATGTGCTTTAAATGTTCACAAGTATTTATCACAAAACAAGAGGGATGTATCATTTGATTTTAGGATATTTACATTAAAATATTCTCAGGGGAAACTTTAAAATAAACACTTGTAAATTTTGAACTTGATTCGACTTTTGCTTGAATCTGGAGAAAAAATTCGGATGAACATTTTCTAATTTTAATAATTGAATTATTTACTGCGTCTCAAATCTGAGGACTGGAGAAAAGACATTGGCTGGTTAATTTTAATTTTTGTTATCTTTTTACAACGACCACAAGTGACCTTTATAAATCGAAAATCAACCGAAGGTTCATGAAGTCTCATGACCTCCCAACTCATCAAATATTGTCCTGGATGATTTATTCATGAATCAGATTTCAAACAGAGATCTATTATCATAATATAATTAATTCGAACTGGTACACGGATTTTATCAAACAAGGAATCAATATATATAGAATAACTGTCTCCCTCTGTCCATCTGTCCGTACCATGCTCACTCCCTTCAAACATTTATGCATCTCAAGCAAATTCCGTAAGTATACTTAATCGACATAGAGGGAGAACTTGAACAACTTTCAAAAAGATGGTTTTTAGAAGGTGGTTCTGTTTACAATGTTTCTAAGATGCAAAATTGAATCCTTACTTCCAGTCATTTAACCCAGATTTGACGTTACTTGACCATATTTGATACACATACCTGTACGACCTACTGGAAAAACCTGATTTTCAAAAATGGAATTCCAGGAGTCCTAAAAAGGGAGTTTTGTTTACAGTTTTACTGTGATGCAAACCTGGGCTCTTTCTTTCAATTCTTTTGAACCGTTTTGAAGTAGCTCAACCAAATCATGTAGGCATACTTATTGGAACTCGGGGAGTGATTTGGCTATTTGTCTGTTTCTTTGTATGCTTGTCTGTTTGTTTTGTTTGGGTTTTTTTTTCAAAAATAATTAATGGTTTTAGAAGGAGGCATACTTAAAATTTAACTCTAATGCTAAACTAAATCATAATTTTCCGTTCAATATACATATATACATACATGTATACACCAGCTGAAAACAGGCTGATATTGTGAGTTTTCAGATATTCTTCCAATATAACGGAAAATGTAACTTTTACGATTCCATGATTGACTGATTCAATTGCACTGCATTCCTGATCCCCTTGTCAGAATTGGAATGAGGAGACTCACTAATACGGCACTTGAGATTGCTTCTAATACATATTTATCACATCTCTATAGCTCCACTGGTAATTTAATCATAAAGATTTCAGTGTTTTAACTCATGTAAAAAAATAAAAAATACGAATGCAATTTTTTTAAAAGAGGCAGGCCCCTTACTTGGATTGATGGCGCAATACAATCTTCTAAATCCTACATCTCTTCTCCCGATATGATTTTCCGATGTACTGAGCTAAGCGTACCAAATAACAAATGCCATGATTCGCTTCGTGGCTGAGATAGTTTCAGATTTGTCACCCATATCAAAATAGGCAAGAAGGAAAGAAGTTTGGTGTGAAATAAACTTCTTATATCTTGTTTTCCACTGTTTGGCCTTGCACTGCACTCAACTAACCTTAGTGAAAATCAAGTTTTTTTTTTAATTCTGTTTTGTTCCATTTCTTTTCTGTTTTCCTGTTTGTTTTCTGTTTGTTTTCTGTTTTTTTGTTTCGTTTTTTTTTTGCTTCGTTTCTGGGGGGTGGGGGGTTCTGTTCCTTCCTGTACACATCTTGTTGAGTGAAGGTTTTTTACGAAGTAGAATTTTTAGCCATACGGTAAACAGTCGGTGATTTCTTTTCTGTCAGATTAACATTGTCTTAGATGGACTGCCGTACAGGACTGGAGGTCGCCATCTACTCTGCTATTTACACAGGGATGGTGAGAGGAGTAGATTCAGAACTTCCCCAAGGGTGTTAATCGGGGTTAACAGATATCTTTTGCCGCATAAGATCAGGTTTTGGGACCAAATAAAGTAGCTCCAGTAACAAAACAATCAAATAGCGTAAAACCAATCATCCGGCCAAAGTTGTTTAGTCTTGGGTGGATCGAACTAGTTTCAGTGACAAAACAATCAAATAGATTTAAATTCGTCTCCAGACCAAATTTGTATGGTTTTTAGTGAATCTTAGTAGATTCAGTTACAAAACAAATGACTTCAAATTCATCATCACGCAGACCTTGCGTGAGAAAGAGATTTAAAAAAACATGTCTTACTTAAAGTTTGTATATACTTATGTTTTTCATAACATTTGCATGTAAGGGACGGTTATCTTCTGTGAATTTTCTTTTCGCTTCAATACTAAATATTCAGAGCCAACTCGCGTTGTTCTGTAATAGATTTGTCCAATCTTGGTCTCGGAAAGTAACGAATTGCAACCCTGGTATTTGGACGGATAGAACAAAAACAACCCTTGTCCGAACTCAAACTGCTAACTCCGTTTTCTGTGTATGTAATCGTTACGCCACTCAGAAACATCAATTACGAAATTTATTGAATTTAACCCGACCTTAATTGCTTCCAGTTCATTGCTCTCCCTGTTGAGATAATCCCTGACTCTTGTATGGATCCTAATGAATTAAATTCAATTTTCTAAATGTTCATCACCTTCTTTTTTGCTTTCCGTTTTCTTCAATTCTTTCCTGATCATTCGCACATAATTACAGAGGGAAAGTTTTTTTCGCTTATATTGTTATATATATATATATATATATATATATATATATATATATATATATATATATATGTGTGTGTGTGTGTGTGTGTGTGTGTGTGTGTGTGTAATTTTCAAGATATATCATTTTCAATTGTGCTTTAAAATTTACTTCTCTTGATCAGCAAATTATTCATGACCCAAAAATGTTATATTCTTCTTCTACTTCTTTTACCACTGGACGGTTAATTGGTTATGGAAGACCGAAGATTACATATTGGCCTCCAATATGTCGGCCTCTCTCTGTCGGCCTCTCTCTCTCTCTCTCTCTCTCTCTCTCTCTCTCTCTCTCTCTCTCTCTCTCATTTGTGCAGACCAATGGCAGGGGATTATTCAAAGTGATATTCAATGAAATTGATTTACGATTCCTTCATTCAAATGCGTTTGGAATGCAACCATTGGTCCGTGAATAGATAATTGACACAGAATGTGGCTCGGACCCGAATTGAAATCAAATGAGAAATGGACGTTGTATAAAGCATTCATTTATGTTGGTCCTTATTTTAATTTCTTTTCCCATTTTTTTTTCTCATTTTTCAATTCAAATTTAACAGTTTCGTTTCAGAACTTGGAGTTCTATTATTACCGTGTTTAAAATACAAATTAGCATTCTCAGAATGGATCGTCTTAAAGTAATGCTTTTGTCGTAAATGAAATAGAGAAAGACAGAGAAGGAGACGGGAAGAGAGTGGAGCCATAGTTTTTCAACTCCTAGTGAGGCTCGAACTCACTGCATTAACCGGATTGGTTGAGGATACGTGCTTGCTTGTCAAAAGATTAGTTTTTTAGCGTAGTCTGGCACAAGGCCGTAGTATTTTAGCAATATATTCAATCGTCCAACTGGTTTCTTAGATGATTAACTACACTTATGTGTGACTCAAGTCCAGAGGACTTGGGCATCCGACAGGGATCTAACTTATCACACTCCCAAATAGCTCTGTGTGACCAGTTTGTCAATCATCGCTCCCTGGACTTGACGTTTGGACTAGATTTATTCAGTTTTTGTACAAGACTGAAGTTAAACAGATGCTTGCCTGGTGTTTTCTGATCCAAACTCATAAGCAGTACCACCTCATAGTGATAAAACGGTTGTGACCAGTGGGCCCCTCCTCATGCCCGTAATATAGGCGGGTAGGACAAAGCATTATTGGTGACTACCAACAAACAAGTACGTTATGCCTCACATCAAACCAACCATGTGTCATAATTGCCTTTGCGTGGGAGCTCTATGTCAGGTGTTTTCAGTCTGATACAAGGCCTTGACAGGAGTTTAAACAGTAATAATCTTACTAAGTACATTAGGTTGTTTTCTTGTGAGGTTACTTCGGTATCCTCGATGCTCCACTCGGTCCTCTACAGCGGCCACTCTCAACACGAACCATATAACCCCATCAGTGACCATTACACATTTGAAGCAAAGAAGAAAAATTCTTTAAAAAAACTGAACATCTGTCTATCCGTTTGTATTGTATTCTCGTTTGATACTAGGAGCCTATAACCTGAGAAAAGCTCTAACGGGGAACCTGGGACATGACCCGTAAAGATCGAGAATGGCTGCTGTTGTCACGTCAACTTTAGCCAAATAAATAGTTTCGTATCCGAAAAAATTTGGATATTTGTGTGGCTCCAGAATAAAGATTTTGGTTTGTAGGCACGTGTAGACAAAGCAAACACATTCAGGGGCTTCTGGAGCATCGCTGTTGAAGATCAGTTTGACAGTCTATTCGCAGACCATTATTACTTAAATGAGCTCGATCCATTCTTCTGGTATTTTGGCGTTCTAAGCTAAGCTTAGAAAATAACTGGAGCGCATCACCGTGAAATATTGATTATTGAGCTAGCTTTATAGGCCATTACTACGTAGTGAGTGTGAACCTCACTGGGGACACCACACTCGTGGCCGGGTGTAGAACTAATATAATGTTCACAAATATCAATTACTTTCAGACGATTCAACATCTATGGCTGGGTAAGTATAGATATTGAATGTATTGGTTCAAAGGGTAGAAATCGAAATTTGATTTGGTTTATGCATTCACTCGTGTTTCACCGTCCGTCTAGTCACATAAATAAAATGTGGAAGGGTGGGCCTCATGCTACGAATGAAGCGATAACATTTGAGGGAGGATGCAGGAAAAGGAGTTTAAAAGGAATGGTTAAATAAAAAGTCAAAATTAAATTTCGATATATGTACATTCAAAATTCTCTCTCTTGTTTTTCCCCCCGTATTCTATGTTTATTCCGTTGTATCATACAGTATTGGGAAAGGTACGCGCTCACTGCTTGCTTTCTCGTGGTCAGCACCGAATTCAATATCTAAAAAGGTTAAAAACTTTTTATTATTTAAATGAAGGGTTTTAAATAACGAAAAGTGATATTTGTAGACGCCAGAACGGCCATGTTTATTTTATGGTGCAAACATTCCACCCGGCTATCTAACGATGTCAATTATAATTTTCAAGTCCGAAATTAGACAGCAGCATTTCAGACATTAGGGCTTTTTTTTTAAAGATCTTTGTTTGGGATTTGAATGAAGAACACCAGCATCCATAACGCCTTACAGAAGCATTTGTCATCTGCAACTAACCAATAGTAATTATGAATTAAATTGAGTTTTATATCTTTATTAATTTTGATCAATTCTGACCAAATTACGAACAAAAAAAAATGCAATTTTGATTTGTTTATCCTAAAAGCGATGGCTATTAAACATTGTTTAAAAAAGAACACAACAGATTCAAAAATCTAATTGGTTCATGTTTCATTCTTTTAACATGTTTCAATTTACATTATCATCATCATCAGTAGCAGCAGCATTTTATTGCCTGGCGTTGGACAGAGACCTTCCCAAGGATTCCCAAAATCTCTCTATCATATGCATCACGGAGCTTATTCTTGAACTTCTCTAGATCGTCTCGTTATTTTATATTCTGCCAGGTACAGTTTCGTATAGGATCTCTGGGTATCGACATTGTGTGTTGTGATGTGTAAAAGTTGTCTGACAATCATGCAACATGACCAGCCCATTGCTATTTGAGTTTTCTAATGGAATCTATGATGTCTCAGACTGGTTTCGTTTTCCCAAGTATATTGTGCTATCTTGTTGAGCGTGGATCTTGTATGTACAGGTTCCATGGTTCTCAGTGTGATTGTCAGTCTCTTGATTGGTTCCATTTGCACCTCTCTAGGTGACTATTGGGAGGATGCATTGGTTGTATAGCTTTCTTTTTAGTACTAGAAGGATTTCCTTGTTCTTGGAAGTTAAATTTAAATAATTGAGGCACAGGGCTGAATAGAATAATGCAAGACAGGCTAACAGATCAGCATTTCTGTATATTTTAGATATACAAAGTCTCTCTGTAGCGCATCAATGGGACGTCTCAGAGTGTTTGTGACTGGAAAGATATGTAGCAGTTAACTTGACATTTTTAATTAGAAAAAAGTTTTTCTGAAGCTATGTTAATTTTACACGTGCCAAAGTGGAAGCGTGTGCAGGGACTTTGGCTTTTTTTCCAAACAATAAAATCTCTTGAAGAGCAATGCGTTTATGTCACATCCGTTGACAGGTGAACCCCAGCTGCCCTCCAGAATTGGCCCCTGTCGACCTTTTTGTTGCCAAATTTGAAATCTGTCCAGAAAAGCCGTCGGTTTCAGATGTTAGAAGAATACAAAGAAATGCGCCTCGAGTCCTGCACACTATCTTGCAAAACGAGATCTACAACAAATTCCAGTTTTAGAAAAATACTGGGAATGGCGTTTTGAAGGTGGGGTGGGCTATCCCCAAGAAGATAAATCTCATAAGGCTGTAGATAAATCAGTAACGATCGCCGCTGATTGAGTATGACGACGACAAAGTCCCTGTTTCTGTTGCATTTGTCGGTTTAATGATTCTTGTTGGTCCCAAGTTTGGTCAAGACCAGGACTTCATTCCCACGAGTCTCCTAGGTAGGATGTAAGTCAACCGAGGAGATGCTTCCAAAAATATCACACACAGTGTTTTCAATTAGCTACTAGTTGCGAGGGGAATTCGTCCCTATTGAAGAATTTTCCTCGCCCTTTTGTTCAACCCAGAAATCGAAACCAGAACGTTGTATGTGTGAGGCAGACGTGCTAACCTTTACACTATATATTGCCATAATTATATGGCATAAACGCTCCCGGACTTATGTGTAAACACGTGGGCTAAATGGTCATTGATGTATTGTTCTGTTTTAACGCTGAGAAACAACTCAAGACCTTAAAGCAAAACCCATTGTTCAGTAACAGATGAAAGTTATTTGGATACTCGTCAACAGGGATATAATATAAGCACAATGAGAGCTAACATATGTGTACTTCTATTATATACAATTAAACCTTGATTTGATCGGTTAATAAGTACCAAAACTTACCGCATTGTTCAAAGTCGAACCGTTCACTATCTTATAATATAATACATCTGAGATATTTTTCAGTTTATTTAGATAAAATAATTTGTATAGCAATACCTTAACTGTGCTTGATCTGAACCAGCACAAATCAGATTTTCAATGAATTCCTGTATATTTCATATCCCCACACATATATATATATATATATATATATATATATATATGTGTGTGTATAAATATATATACGTGTGTATGTGTGTGTGTGTGTGTGTGTTCGATTCCATCATGAGTGATAGATTCGTCACCAGAAGATTTGAAGTTGATCATCAATTTGGTCCGAATGAAAATAGTTCATTTAATCATTAATTGTATAGCTCTGAATTTTTTAGATGAGGTATTATTATTATTATTTCTATTATTAGTAATCTAACATTGAAATGGATACCATATGAGAACCTCTAATAATGAAAGATAGAAAACAATAACATCAAAACACCAAAAACTGTCACCTGAGGTTTAAGGCTCCTAAAAATAAGCAACTGTTGTCCATAGCGTAGTGGTTACAGAATCAGACAAATCATTGCAAGTAATCTGATGGTTCTAGGTTCAATTTCCAGTGAGAGACGATAATAATACTACTAATGCTAAGAAGGGAGTGCGGTCAATATACACCCTTCGGTTCGTTACTTCCCCACACCTACCAGATGATACCTGATACGTAGAGTACAACGGCCGAAACTTGTATGAAAAACAACCAAGATGAGAATGGTACAAATATTAATAGAAATAATAATGATTCATTCGTTGAAATTTTGGAAAATATTGCTTACTTTACACAAAAAACGTAATAAAAACACATTTATCAATCACGAGGGTAATTTTCACGGTTCAAAGGTCAAGTAACCGAATCTACTCTCCACTGACGATATGTACGGATAGCGCGTGTTCGTTTTAAATCTTGAATTTTTCAATCACCACAGTAAATGTCATCACTAAATCAAATACTTCTTAGAACACCTACTGACAAAACCATTGGGTGGGGTGGGGAGACAAATTTTTGATAAAAAGTATGGATTCAAAAAAAAATAATCAAAAAATTCTTTCATCAAATTTTGTAATAAGATAAACAAAACAAAGCACTATATAATAATTATGTTTCAAAATCATCCGAATAGAAAAAGAAATATTAATTTGATCGAAAAATTTTCTTAAAGCTACTGAAAAATTCTAACAGATATCTATTCCGGTTAAAATTCTAAAGTATACATTTTATTTTCATGAAAAAAGTAAGAAAAAAACTTTCCAAATAGATAATGCTTTAGTTTTATAGCATTTCTTATTTTCATGGCCAATTTTTCGAAAATTGTCTGCACTTTCGAATAAGTTTTCCACATTTTCGTTTTTCCAAAGATCTATGTTTATAGTGATTTCAATTTGTTTGGCATCCAAAAGATATTTTATTGTGGTTTCATAAAATATAAGGTGAAGGGGTGATTTTCAAAAATATTTCTGTAGTTTTTTGGGGGGGGGGGGTTATACAAAAATAACCTCTTTTTTAAATCATGCATTCAAATTTGAATGAATACAGAACAATCTATAAAAAATTGGCCGATTAGTATATTTTTGGTAAAAAATGAAATTCTTTATATAGTTTGGACTGAATTTCCTGAATGCAAATTCTCACGGTCAGTTGGTTGGTTCGTAACTGTAAACAAGGTTTCGACCGTAATCATCTCTGGGATTATATTGTCACCGTAATCATCTCTGGGATTATATTGTCTACTCTAGTAATTATTGCTTGTGTATTTTCAACAATCTTCTTAATAATAATGCAAAGAGTATTACGATAAAATTGATTGGTCACGAGTTCCAGATGTAATGTCACCCTTGTATCACTAATATCTTCTTCTTTCATCATATTTTTTCAGTGATTTCGATGGTTTTAGGGGATTTTTTGGCTTACGTTTATTTTCTGAGTATTTATCAACTTCAGGATAAATTTTTCAAGATTATTTTTTTCGGTTCTGATCAATATGTTCTTTACGAGATATATCTGGTTTACACGATTTTCCAACCAAAATTCTGGAGTCTTGCATATTTCAAACTTATTTATTTCTCCTTAGAAACTATCGATCAAAACCGTCGTGAAAACTGTCAACATGGGTTTCCATCGGTTTTTGATTTGATCTGGCTGGTTATGTGTATGTATCACGCGTATACACCGCATCAATCGAGCTAGAGGGCTGAAAATCTGCACATCTAGTCATTATTGTGTTTAAATTTTTTTTTTCAATTCATCCCAATACAACTTCACCGGAGGTGCAGTTTGCAACGTAAGTTCGTGCTAAATTCATCCTTTAGTTTGAGTCTGCTTGGTTTGAAATTTCAGGCTTTTTAATGATTACTCTAACAGAGCCGAGAGAAATAACTCAATCATTGAGCACCCCTTCTTACAATACTTTTTATTTGTTTACCTCCAACACGGCATCTTGTCGAAAAACCTGACAGTTCTTATCGAGTGATTAACCAGATTTCTTTCCATATTTCATTTCTTCTATTTTCTGATTTTCCAATCACTTTCATAAAGATTGGTGAATTTCATGGGATTTTTTCGGTTGAATTTTCAGTGTTTTGTTTTTTCCCTTATTTCTTTCTTGGTTTTTTTTTTTTTCATCTTAAAAGTTTCATTCGATTTATCTCTTTTTGTCACCCTGTAAGTATATTGTTAATGTGACGCCATTCCTTTTCCTTTATATATATATATATATATATATATATATATATATATATATATATGTATATATATATATATATATATATATATATATATATATATTCATGGTATCGACAGCTTCACTTTTTTTAAAGATTCCAATGTCTTTCTTGTTTGACTCTTTCCAATCAAAAGAGGAAATGTTTTTGAAAACACATAAACAACTTTCTGTCCATTGTTTTGAGAAGGGTCATTAAGATTCAAAGAAGTTCCTTTTTTAGACGATCGAACGCCTTTTTGTTTGTGTTATTAACATGATGTTTCGGCTGATTCATTCCACAGCCTCCTTCAAATGTAGTATCCGAATGTGTTGGAGGTAAACAGAATGTCCCAATTGTAGCCAGAAAAAAAAAAGAGAAAAAGAAATCGACAATACCCGAATTTCACGTTGTGGCGTAGCTACCATTTATGATAGTCTCTTTACCACCACCATTGGACATTTTCAGTTTACAGCCATCATATTCAAATATTACACCTGAAGGAGGCCGAAGAATTGATTGGGTGGAAACGTTGTGTTCGCAACACAAACGACAAGAAGGAATTCAATTGCCCATAGAATTCTTTGAACATAAACAACTTCTCTTACGTCCCGTACGTTCCTGATGTTACGGGGAGAATAGTTCGAAAGTTTTTCACTGTTCATTGATTTCTTGTCACTCTAGGTCAACCAGAGGATTAAGGGAAAGGAGAATGAGGCCTTTTTACTTTCCAATTTGAATGTAGTGTAGAGTTCGGGCTAGTCTTTAGAGCATTAACGAGATTGTCACGGGGCACTTTCTATATACCTCCTCAGCTGCTTTCGAAACCAAGAATATATGGTTTGTTTCTTGTGTTGGTACTGTGAGGCTTGACATTGCTTAATTTCAATGATCGTAAGAGAACCGATGGGCCGTCAGTTTCTCACAAGAAAAGCAGCAAAAGTAACGCTCAGAAAGTGGATTAGGAATCCATATAAATTAATGTTTTTCGGTTATAAAACAGATTTTTTTAAATGTTCACCAGAAATACCAGGCATTGCCCGATTCTCTAAACATGTAAGTACACGTTGCTTTCAAAAGATGCTGACATTCTTCAGTCTGTTCGGGAATGTATATGTAAAATCTTTGCTTCCAAGATTTAAGATCATCAGCAGTAGCCTTTTAGCGTCCGTCAGTGGAAATCGACCTTACCAAAGATTTGCAAAACCTTTCTATCATGGGCGTCGCTGAGTCAATACTTTCTGAACTTTCGTCACGCCATTTTGTATTTTGCCAGACACAGTTTCGCTTATGATCTCGGTTGTCTGACATTCTTGCATCATGATCAACCCATTGCCATGTGAGTTTTATAATGGATTCTTTGGTATCCTTGACTCTTGTTTCTTTATCTTATATAACGCCTGTTTCATGATCTCTTTTGTGATAATGAGTATGTTCCTTTCATATGCTTGTTGCATGATTCTCAGTTTCAGGGTCAATCTTCTGGTTATGTTCCATATTTCATCTTCATTGGTAAATATTGGGATAATGCATCAGTTGTTGACTATTCTTTAAAAACTAAAGAGATTTCCTTGTTCCAAAAGCTTTTCCTACCGAAAACTTGCCATCCTAGAGTGATTTCTTTTTCTCTCGAAAGTTTCATAGAGATTTGGTGTCATAGGTAGATGTAGTGGTCTACTTTTTCAGGTCTGAATTCTCGATACGGGGTGTTGTGTCTTAGTTCTCAAAATGTTTGTTGTACATGACATCTGTTTTACTGGAGTCGAATTTCCTTGGTCTCTAAATTCATTTGTTTAGTATTAATTGGAGATTGTGAAGTTTTTTTTTGAAAAAAAAGGACAATATCGTCAGCAAATCTAAGGTTGCTTAAGTATTTGCTGTCTATTCGAATTCCTCAATTTCCCAACTTCATAAAAATTTACCAAAACATAAACCTTAATGAATAGATATAGGACCGGAAATATGATTTCATTCTTATAATGTTTCTAAGTTCCCGAGGAAAATATCGTTTTTATCTAAATGTTATACTGTTTTACTTGATAACTGTACGTGAATTCCTTATAATTTCAACTTTTTACATCGTCAATTGAATAGTTTATTACTATTCGTGCCTTTCCTGAGCGCATTCATGCAAAATGAATGTAGATTATTCAGTTCGGAGTTTAAACAACACTTTGTTTATGTCTTATAGAAAATAAAGCTCTGTGTGTTCTCGCCTATGATTGCAGAGCTCCCATGCATGTTTTAGTTTAGTTTCAGGCTATTCAACTAAGTATTGCTTTGGTGCAAAAATAATGGCGTTTTTTGTTTTTAACTTTAAATATTGATGCTTATTCCGGAATAAATTTTAAGTTCATGGAAGATACTGTCTAATAGCGTGAAATCCGAGCCTATTAAGAATCCACTGATTGCTGGACCCGGAATTATATACATCCAGAATAAATGGACTCGTTTGTAATTGGCATAGATATTCTGATGGTTCTCATTTCGCTTCATAACTTTTACTCCTAACTGAGATATATATACTGCTTTGAAGATGATGGTCGGAAGGCTAAAAATTATTTTTGCACAGACCCTATAGATCGGCAAATCCATTAGAAAGCAATGTTAGTTACCTTTTTCAATCCCTTCTAAGTTCCAGCAAGATAGAAAAACAATACTCTTTTCCTAAAAAGAATTCATAACAAAAAATTGCCCGAATGCATGCTTTGATGAGTTGATTACAATAAAATGTGGGCATTTCTTGCTTAAATTTCTCACTTTGAACTCTCAAAACCAATCCATCAACGCGAAATTTCTTTTCGTTCAAATACTCATGTTAAGTACTGTATGTATATATATATATATATATATATATATATATAGTTGAATACATGCAGATAAATGTTTTCAAATGAATTCCTCCTGTTCCCGTGTGCAAAGGTTTTGGATGTTGCATCCCTTTGTAAGAAACAAACAATCACCGAAAAATATCGGTATGGAAGGTCAAACGATGTCTGGAAAACAAAATTACGTCTTTTCTTGCGCAATAACCCTTACACCTCCTGACCTGGACGAAGTGACTCACTTCTAACATCATTAGAGTATTTGACTATGCAAACAATAAAGATAGGTGCACAAAAGCAACTGAGATCGATCATTTTGATGCATTCATTGTTCCTGTAAAAAAAATGTAATCAACACACAAAATAGCGTCAGTATGTAAAAGATGACCTTTGTTCATGTTTGAAATAAACAGCAAATAAACGCGATGATATTAACTGACTAACGACACCAGTGTCAAACAGGGGACAGAGATAGTACACTTAAATAAGTTATCTCTCAACTTTGAGGTCATTGGCATAAATATTCACTAATGTATATTAGTACATTCCCCCGTTGTCGACAGCGTGTAAATCATTACATTTGACGATTTAAGTCCAACAGAATGTGATGAAAAATATCTCTACAATTATCAGATTGTTTTTGAACTGTCCAATCACTCTCCCTACATATATTAATATGTCATCCACAGACAGCTGCTTCGCTGTATTACAACTCTATAGCGTGGCTATAGACTTCCCATTATCTCATCCAAGACCACGAAGCAGGATTGAAACCTTCACTTCAGACCCGGAGGCAGACATCATACCTTTGAGTTACGGAACTGGACGGTCAGTAAGGCTGAATTTAAGCGATATATTTATTATAAATTAAATTTCCCGTCCACCAGAGTGCTCTATACCTATGGAAGAGCATCATGATGCTTTGCCGAAAACCACCGGCATGAAATGTGAAGAATGAACTAAGATCCCAGAAAAGAGGGAAGGAAGTTAAGATCTCGTCGTAAATTCATTCTATTATTTCCCATCTTTGCTGCCAACATGAAGAATCTAAGAATAAAAATACATTATATTATTAAAATACTTCTAATAACAATTTCGTATCTGATCTTGGGATCCACATTGTAAATTCTGGTACAATTAAGGCATGATTTGGGCACATGACTTTTTACGTGTTTAGCACAAAAGTTGAACTAAATTGAACTTGGATAGAGAGGTGCAGCGAATCCTCGAGGAGGTCCGTGTCCAACGATGGATGATGATGGTTAGTATTAGGGTTAAAGTTTAGGGTAAGTGATTGCGTTTAAGGCTTGTATTAGGTTTACGGTTACTATCAACAAGTTAATGAAATATTTTTTCCATATTTGTAACCTTAAATTGAATAAACATTATAAATGAATTATAAGAAATATTTTTACTAAGTCATTTTTCATGGTGTTTCTCCAAACTCGTGTAAATATGAAGTAAATAGTTTTTTGTTTTGTTTGAATTTTTTTTATCCCTGCCAAATCGTCTAAGTAATTTACGCTTTTATCAAGATTTTCATTCTTGCAAAATATCAACATAATGTTTTGGTGTACCTATTCAAAACGATTACCGTGAGAGAATTCGGATCACCTTTGACTACAGTCGACCAGCCAGTAATGAACCCCATTCAAGCCTACCTTCTGGATTTCTCTATTGTTTCTTCCTCCCCACAATACCTTAAGTACAAGTTGAAGATTGGAAAGCGGTCGATAGGTCTAGCAAGCCGGAAGTGAATTATGATTGAAATTGCTCAAGTAAAATAAAAGATAATAAGAATGAAATGGAATAACGTGACCGCAGTTTCCACCTCCCGTTGACGCCTTGAGAATAAGTGGGAGATTTATAAAAGTTCTACGAACGTTAAATAAGCTGCAAGGATAGGAAATGAAGAATGACCTCCTTAGGAGATTTGAACTTGTCCCTCTCCCATATTTTTTCTTCCATAACTTTGCCTTCGTTGTCATCCTGTTGAGGCGATACCTCGATGGTAATAACAACTTTGCCTGACATCTGCCATTGCAAAATCAATGATATGTGTTTTGTATTCCTACGCGCATTGTGGTCGTGATGAATGACAACCGGTAGCGGTAATTGGGTTGGAATAATTTGCACTTACGCAGCTGAGAGTCCGAAAAGAAGTGTCCAACATGGCAGCTATAATTCAGTTTCCAGATAATTTGCACATGCGCATTGCTCCATCATTATTGTTTCCAACAACTTCCAGTCCGAGACTAAAAGGGGAAAACGCAGGCGATAACTTTTAACGATTGAAAGATGAACGCAAGGATTGTTCAGTATTTTTTTTATTATAATTTTATTTTTCTATTTTTTTCCTCGAGAAGTGAAAAATTAACAGTGAACTTAGCGAATGAAAAGAAAAATAAATGAGGGAAGAATAAAATAAATAAATAATCAAAATGGTCAGAGACGTCCCCCGAGTTGAATTTTCTAGATTAACTCACACTTTTTTTCTTCTTCCATTTTATTTCGCTTGGTTTTTGTCAGCAAACAAAGAAAAATTCGTTTCCGTCCAATCCGACACATTTTAAATCATGTTGTAACATCATAAATTTTCTTAAACTTTTACTTTTGAGTTCGCAAGGAGGGATTTTTTCTTTTTTTAATTCCATTTATAATTTTAATTCACTCTTGGCTCGTTTAATTTTAAATCTCATTGATTCAGGGGTGGAAGAGGTTCAGGTATACCCCCCCCCCTGCTTATCAGAATATCACTTCACGCCAATTTCTTGGTTTTGCGAAAATCGTAAAAGCAAAATAATGTTCAGTGTTTATTTTGCTGCTAGGATTTATAGATGCAGCGCACTCTCTCTCCTAAACCCAGTTTTCTGTACCTCCAACAACCTGAACCTTCGATGACTCAGCCTAGTATTCCATCACCATTTGGGGGGTTTAGGAACGCTCAAATTACTTTCCGTATATATTAATGGTAATTGCTTGTCCACTTAGTTCAATATAGGATAATCACAGAAAGATGTTATATAAACATTCTACTTTTGGATAGAGGGAAGGGTCTTGTGTTTCAGTTTCCTCATAATTGCCAACACTCTTTCTATGATTACTATCATAAAGGCAATCTACCAAAGGCAAGGTTTTGGAGGTTTGCAATATATGAAGTAGACTCGAAGTTGACAAGCATTGGAGGTATTGCCCAGTTGTACTTCACTAAACACAATTTTACCCTGAGCTTTGAGAAAAGACGAATATGTCCCTATGGCATCAGCTGGAATTTGAACAATGACGAGTCACGCTGTTGAGAAAATGAACAATCGGTTTTTTATTCTGTACGTTTCGATCACTTCTTGAACAACTCAAACATGAGCACTTGCAAAATACAAAACAAAGACGCTCACCTTAATCACCTAAAACAGTAGTGGCTCGTTGAGTGGAAAGCTGCTCGGAGGATGGACTCGTTGAGTTCAAACATCGGTTGGAATAGTTTGCGTTCTCTTCGAAGGGGAAGATTTCAATTTATCTCTCCGTCCCTGCAAGGATAAAATAGTACAGGCGAGGACGATGCAAGAGCACAAACAATTTGCTTTTATAAACAATAACTTCCGCCACTGGGAGAGAAAAATGGGGAGATATCTTTTGATCTCCCGACAATGAAGAGTTACTCTGTTGGGAAAACAAAGTATTGATTTCTTTAGTCCGTTTCCTTTTCTTTATCCCCCCCCCAAACAACACAACAACAGATACGCACACATAACACTGATGCTCTCGTTAGTCACCTAAAAGTTGTTATGTTTCTCTTTCGATTCTTCTCCAAAATGACCTGGCGAAACCCCAAAACTAAAGTCTGTAAACTTCACTGTTGGAGGTCGACTGGTACAACAAAACTGAACTAATGTCTCTTGTCGAGCAAGTACGGTTCTGAAAAAGTTTGTAGAGAGTGGAAAGACTTAGGGTTAGGGGTTGGACTTAGGAGTGAATTAACCCTTTCTCTTTGTTTTCCTCGTCTCTCCCCCCCTTTTTTGCATGTTTCTTTTCTTTTCTTCACTTTATAGTTCCATTTCTTTGCCTTCTCCAAAACCCCTGTTTCTTTTCGTTTTATTATTTATTTCCTTCACTTTCTTTCCTGATTTTTTCTCTTTTTTTTCTAAAGCTTCCTGCTGTCCTTTATTTCTTAGTTCCTTCCCCTTTTTCCTCTTCCACTGTTTGATTCTTTTCATAGTGTTTTTTTCCATTTGGTATTTTTTTCTTATCCCCTATTATTACTGTTCTTCTTTCAATTTTCATTGATCTTCTTCTTCTTCTTCTCCATTAACTTTCCCTTTTTCTTATTTGTTCCTTCAAAATCCACCAACATATGTCTTTTCTCTCTTCTTTCTTCACTCTGTCTCCTTCCCCCCTTTTGTTTTCTTTTTCTCATTTTCCTTTTCGTTCATCTTTTTCATGTTTTCGCTTTTTCTTTCTCTTCTTTGCATCCACTCATTCCCCCTCTCCTTCTTCTTATTCTTCTCCTTTTAAAATCTTTCCTCCCCCTTCCCCCTTTTCTTACCTTATTTCTTTTGCCCTCGCCTTCCCTTGCCTTTTCCATCTACAACTAACTCTTTTTCTCTCTCCCCATCCTCTACATCCTTCATCCTTCATCCTTTTTCCAACATGTTGATGTCAGCCCAGAATCATATCATCTAAATTAACTATTATACGACACCCAGCCGAGAAACAACGGCGCTACGAAATATATATATTGACCTTTATCTGTGGGTGATCGACTGAAACCATTTGGCTGAACGTTATGTTCGATGGGACTATTAGAAACTGTCAACCAAAACTGTCACCAAAACTGTTAACATGGGTCCTTCAGTATTTAGATTGGTCTGGCTGGCTATGTATGTTTATATCACGCGTACATGGTGCAATAATTGAGCTAGAGGGATGAAAATTTGAACATTTACTCCATGTCATGTTGAGTAAATGTTTTTTTGATTTTTCAAAATCCACCTCCAAAATGGCTTTTAGTCGAAGTTTCAATTCGCAATGTGAGTTTATACTAAATTTATCCATCATTTTGTGTCCGGCAGCATTCAAGCTTGTTTTGCTTTGTTTTTGTTTTTTGTTTTTTTTTTGTTTTTCCCAACTTTCGACTTTATTTTAACACTACCCAAGAAAAAGAATCCCAATAATCCTAAGAAGAAGAGTATACAACCAATGCATTTTCCCGATAGTCACCCATATAGCTGACACATGGAACTTAACCAAGAGACAAACCTGCAAACTCAGAAGCATGCAGCGTGCTCCAGAGAGAATCGTGCTCAACATCAAATGGAGAGATCACAAGACAGCATGGTGTATCAGGGAGAAAACAGGAGTCCAAGATATAGAATCCATCAGAAAACTTAAATTGCAATGGGCTGGTCATACTGCAAGAATGTCAGACAAACGATGGACATCAAAACTCACGACATGGATCCTCAGAGATCACATGAGAAACGAAGGCCGGTAGAATAGAAGATTGCAAGATGAACTAGACAAATTCAGAGAGTATTTGCTCTGCAACGCATACAATAGAGAGGTGTGGCGAATCTTGTGGAAATCCTATGTACAACGACAGGTGATGAAAGACTGATGATGATGATGATGATGATGATGATGATGATGATGATGATGATGATGATGATCCAATAAAAGGCAAGAAAAGTATCTCATTTATTCATCACCCCTTTTTCCAATTTTTTAATTGATCACCTCCAACCCGACATGCTGCAAATGACATCTGTTGCATGATAGTTTCTATTGAGTGAGTATGTAGACCTGTATTAACCTCTGGTCTTTCCTGTACGGTACTGTAGACCGCTCCAAGAATTTCGATGAAGAAACTCAATACATTCTGGAGGTTCACTGATAACAGTCTCACAAAAGAAGAGAACCTCCAAAAACAAAAAAAAACAATTTCTCAATAAGCAGTCTCTTCGCTCAACCTCTTTTTTGTTTAGAAATAAATCTTTCAAAAGATGACGGCTGTGCTTAAATTTTCCCCGGCAAATTGGTTTTTGGGTGGGGGTGGACGGGTGGGACGGAACTAGGTTTCTGCAGTGAAATATTAATCTCCCAGGGACGCTGTTGTGCTAAACAACTGAAATTAGGTTTTCTTTCTCGGGTCACGTTGGTTATATTTTTATGATTAAACATTTATGGAGGATAATTCCTTCCCCAGAGACGGGGCAGTGTTTTTCCGGCAATGTGATCAGACAAGTGTTTTCTCTTATTCGCATTGCAGTCGATTCGTCTCAGGGTTGGAATAAAAAAAAAACCCTCACCTGAATCAGAATTTGTCACATGATCATGCCTCCGAAGTTTTTAGGACCATCAACCCCTCCAAAGCATATATTTCATCGGCGCCCCACCCTGTAAAGTTGGTCAAAATTGTTAAATTTGAAATTGAAAAGCTGTAACCATCAAAGATGGTGAAAGGTTCTATCCCTTTTTAATATATGCGTGTGTTAGTTTGCTTACGCGTTTATTTGAGTGCTCCAGCGCTCCTGGCAACGCCGTTTTATCTACAGACTTGAAAATTTACATCAAGACTATCCTAAACCTCCTCTAAATATCTTTTTCCTTTTGACGCATTTACTAATTACATATTTCGAGAGGTTTTTTTACTCTATTTTAGATGTTTTCCCATGGAAAATGCCATAAATGGAATTTATTCACACCATTTTATTCTTCAATTTAATTTTTTTACATGACTCAAAAACTCGATGCAACAGTTGACTGTGACCTCAAGTTTAGTTATATTTTTAATTCAACCAGAAGAGTAATTGTCCAAAAATATCTAAAAGTGCTTTTAATTCTAACAAAAAATAATCTATATGGAGCGTGGGGCTGATACGATTATTTGTACGTATTTTTTACTCCTTCCTTAAAAACCCACGTTATTTTAAGCATCCCTACCCGTAATCTCGCCCCCATCGCCCCCTGGATTACCGTAGTTCCCCGTGAGTCTCTTAGTGCCCCTAAAGTCTCCCAGCGCCCCGAGGGCAAATCGCTATTCAAGAAGATCCAGCCATACTTTAAACTGGTTCTGAGTTGGATGTATTCGATCGTCTATAATGATAATATAATGTAGCTGTTTCTGTAATTTGTAATATCACAGGTAGTATTATCAAAGTAATATGTCAAAATTCCCATCCTTTCAAATTATTACATAATCAACATAGCAAATGCAAAAGTATATAGAGTAAATACGTAGATGCCAAACTTCTTATAGAGAGCTTGGAGTGTGAAAAGATGCAGCGAATATACTATTATTTCGAAAAGTTGAATGGCAATCATCAATCATCTGCCTAGAGGGTACAAAAAGGTATATTATGGTCTTATCACAGGATTTGTAGCGGTTCACTTGGTGCAGAACTTTTATTCATTTGGTAATTGCAAAATGTGGCACAATGGCCACCGAGGGGCATGTGGAAAAGGTGGGTCTCATGTCAACTATCCTACCCTTGGATAGACCCTTTCATGAGCCAAATGTATATTATCCTTTACGGATTTACGCACATCCTTATCAATCACCATGACACTGCATATGCTCTAAAGACCTAAAATATCTCATCTACGAAAACATATACAATTCGGATGATTATATATATATATATATATATATATATATATATATATATATATATATATAGAGAGAGAGAGAGAGAGAGAGAGAGAGAGAGAGAGAGAGAGAGATGAATTGTGATAGGAGAAGGGAAACCATAAATAAAGTGGAAACTTTGTATGAAACTAAAATATCATTGCTAATTCAAAAAATTCCATTTGACTAATCAATGCACTCTTTGGAGGTATTTCACAGAACTACATTGTTAGATACTCAGGTATCTCTAGTACCGATGGCGATCACTGACTGACTGATGACGTATAAAAAAAATTCTCACCACCTCTTGTTTCCTCCCCTGCTTTGTATATATATATTTCTGTGTGTGTGTGTGTGTGTGTGTGTGTGTGTGTGTGTGTGTGAAAGTACTAAGGAGAAAAACTTCGGTATGTATTGTTTGACTTTCAGAGTTTTGTTTTACTTAAGCTTGATGGAATAAGCTAAAGATCTTATCATCTTGCATGGAGTATTAGAAGTTGGATATCTTTCATCACCGCTACCCATGATAGACCAGTTTCATCACTTTTGCAGAAATTACGTTATTTATATGTTCTGGCGTTGATATTTATCTATGTATCTATCCAAACTTTGCCTAACCTTTACCTTTCATAGAAGAATCTTGAAATTTTGCACACTCACTCCTCTCAATGAATATGGAGAATGTTTCATTTTTGTTTTTTGAAAATTCCCCCCCAAATTGGATCATAGTGGGTGTTAAAAATGCAAAGTAAGTTTATGCAAAATTGGTCACTTGTTTGTGCCCGCTTGTTTTTTTGTTTTTTCAATATTCAGATCTTTTTTTAACACTGCATATGTTGATGATGATGATTCATGATTTCCCTTGGAGTTTTAATTATCTTCCCTCGTGTTTCACATCATGTTTGTACTGATCTAACATTTTTGTCTAAATTTCTATGATGAGACATTGTTACTTCTATACAAATAACTCTTATGACAGACAATACTGAGAACTTTGCTGTTGAGTTGATATTGTTGTTTCCATCGATATTTCGAGTTCGATTCCTGAGTCAGGTGGTACATTGGTCCAGGGAAAATTGAGGATTCTGAGTTTTGAAAATCTCTCGCAAGAACACCGATCGTAGTGGATAAAAGATGAGAACAGTATATCCACGTGAATCAAATGAATAGTTCTCTACAAAATTCCTGGAAGGTTTTTAGATGCAAGGTACCCGAGGAGAAGAGGAAAAAACAGCGGCCGAAACGTTATGATACAAAAAAGCGATGAATACGGGTAAACATGTCTAAATGAATCATCACAACTACTACAATATTGAACAACATTTTTATTCTGTTTCTCTGGGTTGACAGGATGGCTCTCTTAATAACCGTTTATATTCTCAATATTTTCGTTAATATGTGTATGGGTTTCGTATTGCGCCATCTGTATATCTTATGCCTGTGGTTATAAAGATTATCAACCAAAACTGTCAACTAACGTCCTTTCAGTTTCTCAAGAGGCAATGTATGTGCGTGTGCGTGTGTGTGTGTATATATATGTTACGTGTATAGGCTGGAACAATGAAGCTATGTGGCTGCTACCCAAGCATTTACTCCTTATTATGTCGAGTAAAAACGTTTTTGTTCATCCCCCATCAATTTTGTAAAGGTTTTATAAACAATGTAGATTAATGTTGAATTGATCCTTTAGTTTGTGCCTGAAATCCTTCACTCACGGTCGTTCTTCTTCTTAAAAAAATGGTCTTTTCAGTGATCCAACAACTAACGAATCACTTATTCATTGCTCGCCCTTTCTTCCAATTTTTTAGTGACTAACCAAACCTGTTTTTTATTATTATTATTATTATTATTATTATTATTATTATTATTATTATTATTTGGAATCTCACACCAGTTGCCTGGTGGTAACCGCTAGAGTTTGAGTGACAGCAAGTCTCCTCAAGTCTCCAGCCCTCCTCTCCTAGTACTCATAGGTCGCAGTAATTCTACGATTTACAGTTTCACACCGGTTGCCCAGTGGTTATCGCTGAAGGCTGAGTGACAATAAGTCTCCTCAGGTTTTCAGCTAACGTCTCCTCTCTCTTTTGCATATCATGACAGAGCTACAATTCGTATTATTATTATTATCATTATTATTATCATTATCTAATCTTGTTGTTTTGATCACTGAGTTTCGGGCGCTTTGTTCTCAAGCGATCTCCAGTCATATGAAATGGAAAGATTGTATTGAGGCAATATCATTATTTGGATGCGCCTCTTTCCTAGTTTTGAAGATCCTCACTTGAAATCCTGACTTTTAACACGGCTCCAACACAGGAAAACATCGGAAACTATGCAACTACTTCAGCCACCAAGCGGACACCTTACGGACTCTTTTATTTTCATCAGGAAACCTGAGATGCAAATCGCTTATTCCGCTGAATAAGTTGCGTCTGTTTGGGTGAAACTGAGGCGATTCTGTAAAAGACTTTTTGTGTTAATTCTATTGAGAAAATTTTCTTTATCGGTGCGAGTATGTTTTTATCTTAGCCTGCTTCTTCTGACTGCGTCTGTCTTGTGTCGCTGCGTTGGTCGCAGTGACTGGTCCAGGCTGCTGATCAGTAATTATCATACATTTTGTTGCTTGGTTTCGATTTCCCGGTCAACGAAAGGTCGATCCCGCGTCACGGTCACCAGTTATCACACAATTGACTCCGGCTCGCTGGTTAATGGCTGACCTGGGGTCAACAATTCTGCTACATGAGAACATTATCGCAGAACTGCCGCTGGCTGCTCATCCATGCCCTGTTTTAAGATTCCTAATGAAGAATATGGCCTGCAATGCCTAGATGGTGCTATGCTGAACTGGCTCAGGGGGGTCGATGCTGGGTGTTGACGTGGGTATGGGCGTTGAACGAATGTCTTACTTGTGGAATACCCGTCATCATCATCAGTCTTTTAACATCCGTCGTTGGACATAGACCTTCCCCAGGATTCGCCACAATTCTCTATCATGGGTGTCACAGAGCAAGTATTTCCTGAATCTGTCTTGTTCTTCTCTCCATCTTGTGTTCTGTCGGCCTCAGTTTTGCACATGATCACTGGGGATCCATGTTGTGAGATGTGATGTCCATCGGTTGTCTTTCATTCTTGCAACATGGCCTGCCCAAAGCCATTTGAGTTTTTTAAAAATTTATATGATGTTTTTTCTTTCTTATATACTGTGCTGTCTTGTGATCTCTCCATGTAAGGTTGAGCATGATTCTCTCATGCGCACGTTGCATACTTCTCAGCTTGTAGGTCTGTCTCTTGGTTAGGTTCCATGTTTCAACCCCATAAGTGACTATCGGGAGAATTTATTGGTTGTATACCCTTCTTTTTAGGATTATTGGGATCGTCTGGTTCTTAAAAGATGAGCTTTGACATTTTAATCGGCTAGTTACAGATAAGACACGAGTTATTTTCCCATAGTTTTAGTTACATTTGCTTACGTTATCTCCTTGGTAATAATACTGAAATAAGTTATCTGGCCGTAGTTTTAGTTACATGGATATACGTTAGCCGCATTTGAATTTTTTTTAAAGTCACCACTTATCTGCCTGTTGTTTTGGTCACGTATTCTTACACTAGCTTCATTATATTAATGGATTGATTACTCATTCGAGCACTACTTTTTGAACACCTACTGATGATGTATAACTTGAAGAATATTTCTCATGTCGATCAATATCGATTAATGTAGCGTTTATCGTTTCGGTCATTTAATTTGACGGAGCACAAAACGTTCTTTTGTCTCGAGGTGTGCCACTGTTCCAAACCCAACCATCCCCCCTCCCCAATCACCGCTTCTTAATGTACCGAATCAACTCAACTCACTCCCAGCAGTTCAGAATCATCTTTCAACCAATCATTTCAAATCGCCCCAAATATATAACTCTTTTATACTGTTGAGCCTATCAGTTTTGCTACGTTTTGTAATTTGAAGATTGCCATTTCAAGTGTTGTTAAACTTATTAATCTCATTATTTTTGTTTAAACATTTTCCGGATTTTCAGTGGGTCATTAGAGTTGTCTGGACTATTGATCTGAAAAAGTTCAATAGAATATTGTTTAGAATCTTGAGATGTGTCATTATCATTTGAGTGGTTGTCCTGAATACCGCCTTTTGTGTTATATATCGTGTGAGATTTTGAGAGGATTAACTTTTCAAGAAATATTGAAGCATCGATCTCATCCTTTTTGTTCATGATATTCTCTGGATATTTTAGATGAGACATCATCATTCCTGGGTATATTTTGCCTGTCATTATTTTTCTTCAAAAAAATGCCAGTTGTTTTTTAGATAAGTCATTATTATACCAACAAATATTCAGACAAGTATTCGGACTATTGATCCTATTTTTTCAATACAATCTGTAAGATAAGTTGCGATTATTTCAAAAGTTGTACAGAATATTGATGACATTTTCTTGTATTTAAACTATTATCTTGACGTCTAAGTTAAGTCATTATGATTTTGGTCGTGGTTGTGGTTATGAATCATATTTTTGTTTAAAACACCATTTGTAATTTGGAATTAAGTAATTAAACTTTCAACACCTTCTCAGTCTATGATCTCATTATCTTTTTAAATACTGTTACTAATTCTGAGATGAGTCATTATAAATCTGTCGGTCGCTCGGACTATCGATTTCAATTTTCTCCATTTTCATGTTCTCTACGTAGTTTTCACTTGAGATATCATCATTCGAAAGGTTGTTCTGACTGATATAATTAATCTGATTTTTTTTTTCAAATATGTCTGTAATGAAATGAGTTGATATCATCCTATTAGTAATGTTGGCTATAGTTCTCATTATTATTTTGTAATTCAGTCTGTAATTTTTAATAGAATCATTATGATTCAAAATTTGTTTTCGGGCTATTGATATCATTATTTGCTGTTTAAAATACTGTCTGTAATTTTACGAGAAGTCATCATCACTTCAATAGTCGTTCAATTACTATTTACCCCGATATCTATGTTTAACATAAAAAAAATATTGCAGCTCCCAAATCATCATTGTAAAATTATTAAGCATCTCAATATGTTATAACCACAATGTTTTTTCTCGTATTTATTTACTTATTCGCCTACTGTCACACTGACGAACGCAACCCTTCTCAATTATCAGTAAGTTGTAGCTGCGTTTTTTTTTTACATTATCACCTGATGGCGTATGGAAAATGATTCTAGTGATGTGCTTGAGAGGGTTTTATATCATGGCAAAAATTGATAAACTGAAATGAAAAAAAACTTCTATATTTATTAATTGGTGGATAGAATGTTTTTTCAATTCGGGTCGGACAAAACATTTTGTCTGAGAAAACGACATATGTGTATCAATTTATATATATATATATATATATATATATATATATATATGTGTGTGTGTGTGTGTGTGTGTGTGTGTGTGTGTGCGTGTGCGTGGCACGTTTCAATATTTATACAAAAAGACGTCACGATAGGCGATACTCCTATATCTACTTTTTGTAATTTTACATTTAGATTGGTTTAATATTCAGAAAGTTTAAAACATTGACAAGAAAATGCTACGCAGTACAAAGTTTTTAATATCTTGGAACTGGTTTTGCTATATATGACTTCCAATGAAATTGTGAAGATGTGTGTATACTGTTGTCATTTTTGAAAGCATTGGTGAATCATTGTATATATAACACATAAAACTTCATATCAATCGATTTGTGACCAATGGTATAGTAAGAAAAGTTACTTATATTCCTGTTTATTCTATGTTTTGTTTTGTTTTTGTGTTTTTTTCATTCCCTCTATCAAAAGGTTGTTGGACAGTGGCTCCAATATTCAAAGAGATCGCATGAGGGAGGAAAATCTTTGGAGTGACCGTGATTGGAAGGAATCCAGACAATACCAGTAATTGACGTGAAAGACAATAGCTAAAAATTTGAGAGAGTCAAAAACGGACATTTTCAAGTGTTGGCCTTTTCTCCCCTCTTTATATCTATCTATCTATCTATCTATCTATCTATCTATCTGTCGCACTTTCTATTAGAAACTGTCAGCCAAAATTGACACAGAATCTGTCAAGATGAGTTTCCTCAATTTCAAAGTTAGTCCGGCTGTGTATGAACGTATGTCTCTATAACGCGTACAGGCCACACCGGTAGAGTGAGATGGCTGAAATCATCAACTATTACTCTTAATCATGTTTAGAAAAACGTTGCTTTTGCCCCCCTCCCAAAAACAGGCTTTTAGTAGTGGGTTCAGTTTTCATTGTACGTTTGTGCTTAATTGACTCCCTATTTCTGTTCAGTTGTATTTACCTTATTTTTTCATCCAAATTCGAACCTTCTAATGATCAAAAAAAGGTGAGGGAAGTAAGCCATTCATTGATCACCCCTTTTCTGATTGCTTTTGAACTAATCACCCACAACACGACATGAAGCCAAAAGATTGGTCATGTGACGGTTTTTTATTGAACGATTGACCAGACCTGTTTATCTGTCGTACTATCTATTCTCAACCAAGGATCGAAATGTTCTTTCTCCATTTCTGAATCGCTTCCAAAGTTCGCTAAGCCGATCAATCGCGGTGATGTTGTGTTTGAGTCACGTGACCAGTCTTCAACTCTTGGTGACAAAGGCCAAACGCACGGTGAACAACAAAAAATTGTGTTTGCTCACCCGTTTGCTGCCAAACATTTATTTAACAACAACGATAGCAGCAGCAGCAACAACAACAACAATCTGCCAAATAGTTGATTCTGCCGTCCCGGTAAATCACAGAGTGGAGTTGAAAAAGATTAAAATGTTGGATGAGAATGTAGATCTTGCCAGGGAACTGGAGAAGTTGTAGATGAATTGTTTTCGGCAGATTAACTTTAAATCGTAAATAATGATTTAAATAGTGCCAACAGAATGCTGATGGTGATCTATATAATAAAAATGATAAAATATTCTATGGCCTCTGGCGTTCAGATTGATCACCAAACCAAAGTGTGAAAATCAGATCTGCTGATCGAACGCA
>OY735220.1:55824057-55861557 GCA_963457665.1 Thysanoteuthis rhombus
TAATGTTCTTACTGCGGCAGTTGCTATTGTGATATATGTGGAAACTCTCTTTTGTGGTAGTGCTTGTGAATGTGTTGGTGTACTTGAGGTGGTTGCAACATAGACTGTTTCTTATGTTGCAAGGTGTGCAGAATTTAATTGTTCTAGGTGTATTCTTGTGTACGACTTTATTGTTAACGATATTATTGCTACTAATGATGTCTCTGATGTTTTTGGGTCTGCGGTAGGAGATGACACATGGATCTGCGAATGTTTCTTTTAGATCTGTTTTGATCGTGAGAATGTTCCATCTATTATTGATGATGTGTGCTAAGGGTGGGAGTGTGTTGTTGAAGGTTGTTATAAGGGGTATGCGATTGGGTTTGTTATTCTGGGACAGTATAAGGGTATCATCTCTGGGTATTCCAGTTGCTTTTTTTATTTGGTTTTTAGTGTCATGTAGGGGATAACCTCTTTGGGTGAAGTATTGTATTAGGTTATGTTTGTGTCTGTTAAGTTCACTATTAGTAGAGCAGATTCTTCTAATTCTAAGGGCTTGTGAAAATGGTAGGCTTCTTTTCAAGTGTTGGGGATGGGCTGATTTGGAGTGGAGGTAGTTGTGGGTGTCCGTGGGTTTAGTGTAGAGGGTAGTTTGGAGGTTTCTGTTGTCATCTATGTATATGCAGGTGTCTAAGAAGACTATGGAGTCAGTGGATGTCGTGAAATCAAACTTAATAGAGTCATGTGCCGAGTTTAGGTGTATAAAGAAATTATCTAGTTTGGCTTTTTCGCCTGTATATATGAAGAAAATGTCGTCTATGTATCTACCATAAAAATGCAGTCATTATATATCTCTGGGTAAATGTAGGTTTCTTCAAATTTACCCATGAAGTTATTAGCATAGGATGGGGCCGCTACTGTGCCCATGGCGCAGCTTTTCACCTGGAGGAAGTGTCTATTGTTGAAGTTGAAGCTATTTAGAGTTAGAATGTGGTGCATTAGAGTGCTAATTGTTATTGTGCTGGGTTCTTTAGTAGTTCTATTGTTTAGGGCTTCTGTAAGTGCTAGGATACCTTCATCATGTTTGATGTTGGAGTATAGTGATTTAACATCCATGCTGACTAGAAGTGTTTTGTCTGGGATTGCTGTAATGTGTTTGATTTTGTTTAGGAGGTCTGTGGTGTCACGTATGTATGATTTAATTTGTGTTGCTAAGGGTTGGATGTAGTGATCTACAAATTTGGATAGTTTGGTAATGTGGCAGTTCTGGGAGGAGATGACTGGTCTACCTGGGTTATTTGGTTTGTGGATTTTGGGGAGTAGATAGAACCTTGCGGGTTTTGTGGAAGTGGGTTTCGGTATAATTTGTGTTCTTTTATCTATCATGTTGCTATTGTGTAATTCTGTTAGGGATTGGGTTATTGTGTTTGTGTATTCGTTAAAGGGGTCTTTGGGAGGTTCTTTGTAAAATTCTGTGTTGCTTAATTGTGAGTTTGCTTCTGTGAGGTATTCATCAAAACCCCAGATGACTATGGATCCACCCTTATCTGCTCTTGTGATGATCAAGTTGGTATTGCTTTTTAGTTTATTAAGGGCCTTTCGCTCTTTAGTTGTCGTAATGTGGTAGGGATTGTTGTGTGTCATTGTTGATGTAGGTTTTTATGTCTTCTCTGACGGCTAGCTCAACAGTTTGAATGGTAGTATCTATGTTTTTTGGGATGAAGGATTTGTTGGGGTCTTTAAGCCTATCAAGGATGTCGCTATCATGGCCAGTTTTTCCAAAGTGGGCTCTAAGTTTGATCCTTCTGAAGAAGTCATAGAGATCTTTGTTGAAGGTGTGATTGTTAAAGTGTGGGGGTCGGGGACAGAAATTAAGGCCCTTGTTAAGGAGTTTGAATCTGTCCCTAGTAAATCGAAATTTACTCAGGTTCATTACTTTCCCTTTTGGGTCTTCCTTAATTCTGATGATGTGTAGTAGTTTTTTTGTAAGTTTTCTAAGCTGCTTACTAGTGTTGGTATCAGGTTTTCTAACCCCCCATCCATATTCGGTGGTAGGGGGGTTCCTCGTTTTTTGGTAGAGTGTGTGTGTGAGATGATGTAGGGGTTACCTGCCGGTCAGGATGTTTGCCTGGGTCTTCAGGGTGCTTTGGATGGGTCAATATGATGGGTTGAGGAAGGATGCTTCTGATAGGGCTTTCCTTTTGCAGAGTATGAGGGGTAGTAGGTCTGAGGTCCTTATGGTGTCTGGTGTTCTTGTTCCTATTTTCTGTGTGATGGTTTTTGTGGTTGTGTCTGTTCACATTATTGGTGTCAGTAATATTAGTATTTGTGTGAGTATTCATGTTATGTTTGTTCATGTGTGTGTCTGTTATAGGTGTTAGTACTGTTAGTGCCAGTGTAAGTGTTTTTGTTATGTTTGTTCATATGCGTGTATCTATTTCTATAGTTGTTGTTCGTATGGGTATGAATGTTGTTTTTGTCGCATGTGTTTTTGTATTTGTTCATTTGTTTGTGTGTTCCAGAGCTCCTGGCCTTATCATTTTGTCTACAGAATACGAAATTGGCATCAGTACTCCACTTGACCATTTCTAAGAAGATTTTTTTCTGGCAGGGGGGGGTATTTTTTTTCACCTTTCATGGGCTCTATTTTGACAGGTTTAATAGTATTATCTTGATTTTCCAAAATTTACATGGCTGTAGATTTTTCTTTACTCTATTTTAGTTATTGGAAAATTAATTTACATGACTTCAAATTATGACACTACGTTTGTTCAGTTATTGACTGTGACTGCAAGTTTTTTATGTTTCTACATTTGTGCCGTGCCCTTGTTTATTCAATGTTACAATCAGTGCATAAATAAAAATGAAAAAAAAAGAGAAAGAATGAAAAGTCCTCGGGTGGTGCAAAATTCTGGTAATTAGCTGATGCATTGTAAGATATCAAAGAGGGTAATATAATTTGCAACAGATTTGTACTTCCAAATACATCTTTAAAAGTTTCTCTTGATTGACCCAATCATCAGAGGATGACCCGGTGGAAATAACGTTGACAAAAATCGTTTTAACGACATTTTTCGAAGTTGTTCAGATTATTTCCACACATATTATCTAAACATTTATGAATACGTCATAGGTAAATTTGCTATTTATATATTTCATTTGTAACTATTTTGTACGTTAGGGACTGATTTGTATTGTCCTTAAACATGCTTTTTTCTATATTTTCTGCATAAATCATATATATATATATATATATATATATATATATATATATATATATACATATATATATATATATATATATATATATATATATATATATATATATATATATATATCCCATTTGTTTTGTATTTCACATGGAACTCCCAGTATCAAAAGGGGAAACATGGGGGTTGGGAGGGTTCTTATCTGGCAAATTTTGCAGGGAGGATACATGCCACCTCCTGAAAAAAGCATACCATTGATAAATTACCGTTTTGAATATTTCAAATCATGTCTGATCACCAATAGTTCATCAAATTCATCGAATCAAAACCAGATTTCTCCTTCTATGGTGAAATATACAATTCATTTGTTTGGATATTGTAATGGTTATCAGGTCTGCAGAATATCCTGGTTTCGATTCCCCGTATAGGCTAAGGGTGAGGAAAACTCATTAGGACAAATTCCCCTATGCATTTGGCAGTTAATTGACCAACTAGCATGATTGGGGTTGGGGTATGCCTTCGGTGGACTTGCATTCTGCAAAGTTGTTGGTCATATAAACTCGTAAGGATAAATGCTTGAAACTTGCAAGGATCGCTAAGCCGGTGGATGCAAAAGATACCAGAACTTTGTCACCGGTCGTTTACGTTTACTCCCATGGGAGTTGACTTTTAAGAGACGCACACAATTCACCTCAAATGTGGCTTGGATCCCGGAAATCATGGAAATACTTTAAGGATTGAATAATGATGCCATGAATTTTAAGAATGAAACATATATTTCAAAAAACGCCGAAGGCTTTTGCATAGAGCGTTTATATGAACGCAAAAAAACAATAGAAATATGATCATCATTTTCGTAATGAAAAAAGCACAATGTGATTTTTTTTTAGATTCCATATTGGAATGATGTAGGATTCTAAACGGGATACCAATGTCAACGTCTTAGGCAAAGTTTCAATCATGGCTGACCAGTCGGTTAAAAGCGCTAGGTTTTGTCAATGACAAGTTCTTAAAATCAGGCAATACAATCACTGTATATCTTTATAAGGTGGATCCATGCCTGTCCCAAGGGTTTTAGTGCAAAATGAAAACAAGCCGTCTCAGACAGTGTCCACTCTCCTCACCGTTACCCACTGACCATCTGACCTCTCCCCAAAGAGTTAATATTAACAATTAATCTTTTTAATGTTTTTTACAGTGTGATTTTTCAATATCAGCAGTCAAGTTTACGGTAGCAAATAACGATAGTCATAATGAGAAAAGGGAATGTCAACGTCGTAAAGTTGCAACGAGTTAGTGTGAATTTCCCTGAAGTGAAGAGTCCCAGTATACGCCCCAGCACACGCAACCTAGCACACGCCCCGGCACTGTCCACCAAGATGACGAATGTCCAACACCTCCCAAAACGATCAGGAAAAACATTATCAGAGGTGTCCTCAGTCGACTGGATCGGACACGCTTGAACTCTGATTCTTCAAGGAAATCGCAAACATCGTTATTTGCAATGCAGTGTCCATCCCCCAAGAGGATCGGTAAATCGGTGTAATTGACAGGCCATGAATGGAAGTGATACTTTGGGAAATGAGACAAAGGCTCGAAGAGAGACTGGCAGAAAGAAAGAAAGAAAGAAAGAAAGAAAGAAAGAAAGAAAGAAAGAAATGGGAATGAAACGGTAGAACTGAAATTAAAAAAATAAATCAGGATAGGGAAAAAGAATGAAAGAAAGAAAGGCTAACGGGGGATCTAATTTGAAAACAAAATAGAAAAAGAAACATCTTGGGGAGAGCAATAGAAAAAAGAAAGAAATTGAAAAAGAGGGAGTAGAAAGATAGAAAAAGGAAAAAGAAAGGAAAAGGGAAGAATAAATGAGTTGTTACTGAAATTTTGGAAGAGCTAAAGATTGAGAGATGTTGAAAAGAAAAAGAAGGCTAAGATAAAAGAAAAGTGAGACGTAACATGAAAAAAGGAGAGAAAAATTAAAGATCAAATGAATGAGAGAGAGTGTGAGATAGTGAGAAAAAAAAAGAAAGAGAGAACTGAAAGGAAAAAAAAGATTGATGGAAAAACAAAAACAAAAATGAAGAGCCAAAAAGAGAATTAGAGAAAAAAGAGGCAAAGACAAAAGAAAGAGAAAAGATTCTGAGAAAAAAAGACTTCGCTCGGAAGAAAGTTAGAAAACTATTAAGAAATCAAAGGGTTTTCGGTGGGGTAAGCAACAATGCAAAAATTTAATGATGAGTGGGAAGTTCTCTTAGAGAAAAACAGAAGGAATTGGTGAGCGAGAGAAAATGGGTCTATCTTACGATAATAATATGCTATGTTTATTTATCTATTCGTACTTTGTTACGCTGAGGGAACGCAATCCATCCATATTATCATTTATATTAGGTAGGTTACCACATGATGATGTAGTAAGAATATAATTCTACGTTGTCAAAATAAGCAATTAAGGAATATTTTTCAACGAAAAGTATTCAAAAGGAAGAATGCAACAATCTGTGATCAACAAAACGCTATTCTCGAGGCTCACTGCAATTGAAATATAATTGTGATATGCAGATCCATATATCTCATATATTCCATCATTTTAAAAAGCATTATAAAACTAGTCTATCGCATAATACACCAAGTGTATGTTTATATTTCTGTCTGTAAGACCCAAGAGAAGTAGCATTCATATTTTTTCTCGTGTGTTACTTCCGTTAGATCATTTGAAATTTCCGTTATTTGAATGAGTACAATGATATTTGAATTCAGTGACAATCTGTGAAATCAATCAACTCCACATCTTCTCCTGATATTCTGAGCTTTTACGTAATTTCTTTCTGCAAAATTACTTGAATTTTATTCTCAATTTCGGTGGTATGTGTAAACTGGTGGGAAATCAGAAGGAAAGTTGGTTGAGAAAAAAACAAAACATGGGGGAACTTCGAATTTGGAATATGTTTAATGAAAATGTCAAATGACGAATCATTCTTAGTAAATCAAAAAGCAGAGCAAACAAATCAAAAGTACAATCAAAAACATGGTAATAAATGGTGGTGTTGACTTTCAATTTGCTTACTGTATTTTTGAAATTTGTTTTTAAAATCTCTTTCTATCTCTTCGTCAGTCAGTAATCTTAATATATATATATATATATATATATATATATATATATATATATATATATATATATATATATATATATATATATATATATATATATATATATATAAATATATATATATAAATATATATATATATATAATTGAGTCATCCACAAACAACTGTTTCGTTGTATTGCAACTCTTCGGTGTGGCTTTAGACCATCCATGATACCATCCAGTACCAAAAAGCAGGATCGAAACCTTCACTTCTGACCCAAGGGTGGCATTTTAACCCTGCCCAACGCAGAACTAGACAGTCAATAATATGGGATTTTTAACGAATTATCTACTTACGCACGATTCCCCATCCACCAGAGTGTTTTATTCCAGAGTTGGACGATATATATATATATATATATATATATATATATATATATATATATATATATATATATATATATATATATATATATTATCATTATTATTATTGATTATATTTAACTACATATACATATATTCATACACAAATATATGTAAATATATTCATATGTATAAATATTTACATCCATATATACATTTATATGTATATATATAGATGTTTATATAGAGAGATATTCATATATCATTTTACACGTATATATATATATATTTATATGTATATATGAATATACGTATCTATGTAAATACATTTATATGCTTATATGTACATGTATATATATATATATATATATATATATATATGTATGTATATATATATATATATATTTACATATACATACATATCGATTTATATTTATATATTTATTCATAGATATACCTATTCATATATATACACGTGTGTATATATACATATATATGCATGTAAATAAATACACACATATATATATATACATAAATGCATACATGAATATAAATACATATAGATATTAAGCTTAGTGTTGAGACCCCTTCCTCAGGATCTCCACGGGAGGCTCTCGAAATGATCTCCAGCTGCTCACGATACGTGGTATTCCCAGAGGGTTTGCACACCTAGATACTGACTAAGATCGACATTGTTTAATTCTGGTGATCATACAAAAAACGGAAAGTTCAACACGATTTGTTCGTAATCCAAAACTTGTTGAAACAGGACTGAATTTTGGGAGCAATGCCTAGGTGTAAAATGGCGAATATTTGGTGGAAACAATGTCCATCGCCAAAATATCCAGCCATCCTATATCTTGATAACTGGTAATGCAATCTTAATGTTAACTGGCAACCGATGGGGAGCTCACTGCACATGTTCGAGAGGACACTCTCTAGTAGGGTTACTCAGTCTGTAGTGAGACTCCATTGATTGAACTTGTGAACTGTGTGACAATTGCATTTTTGTTGCCATACACCTACAGATTTTCAAGTTCCATTCGGTGATTTTTTTTTTTTTTTTTTGCAAAACATTGCGTCCCGCAAATCTGTTTCAGACTTGGTTTACTGCAAGTTCTAAATTGAGGTGATTGTCGACTGTCGATGAGATTATTTGAAAAGTGGAAGCTTCACTGGGATTATTTCGTCATGTCCTCTGAGTAGTACTTTGAAAGGGACTGAGGTGTCGTTGCCCTAGGTGGAGTAGTTTATGGATGTTCAAGTATCTCAAGTACCGATTGCTGTCACAGGCTGACTGACTGACAAACATACCGAAATAATTTCACCAGCTCTCTTTCCCCCTCTTTTTATATATGTCTGAAGGAGCAAGGGCGAGAATATCTATGGTCTGATTTCAAGGTTTGTTCCTTTCAAATTAGATAGTTTGATACTCCCCAGACATATTTCGTACCGGAGATAGCTCTCTGGGTACTTGCTCACTTTAGTAGGCGATCTATAATAACCCAGTTTTGTTGAATACAATTCATGTATTAGGAGACTGACTTAGCCATGGGAGTTGCTTAATATCATTATGAATATTCTATTCACATATATTCTGCAACCTACGCAAAAAGGAAATTAATATGTACACAAAAGATTAGTTAGCTATTGATTATACTCGTATTCATAAGTGTAATGCTTTTTTGTATATATATAATAACAATGGATAATATATTTATTTAATAACAATAGATTATATATTTATTTAATTGGAAAACAAACTGAACAAAGTTTATATCAAAGTATTGTATTCAGAGATCCCAATACAACGGTATTAGCCATGAGAAATAGGCTCTGGTAACATTGTCTTATAAATGAGTTCATGTTAACATTTGCACAAGCATTCAGCGCGCACACACTTTTGTCACGGAAGAAAAGATTGCACGACATGAGATTTTTGCGCATATTGACTGGAACATTGGTCTCATTTCTTGCTTGCCCACTCCTTTCAAAAACATACATGTATCACAGTATATACATGCACTTTTGGTCGCTGGCTCGATCCTACGGCATCTCCATTTTCTTTAATTGTTTATTCTATTTACATTGTCTTGGCCAAATGATACATTCACTGTATAATAATGGGAGATCATTCGAAAAAAGAGTTTCAATATAATATAACCCAATATATAATTATAACTCGGCACACTTTGCCCTCTCCAAGACCAACTGCTGTCGCTTAACCACGGACTTCATTACTAGCTGGACTTTCTCTCTCACACACAGCAGGATGCCTCCAGCTGCCTTTAAAAAATATCTTACCCACAAGGTAAAGCTCTTGATAGTGGACTCTGGCTCCACATGGAAACTTTAAACCCTAAAAACACATACTCACGCAACACACACCGCTGGAGATGGGAATAAATCCCGAAACATGCCTGGACCATTAACATCTGAGGATTAATAAACCTTACCTCAAAACACTTTACTCCCGAGTCTGTCTCACTCTTTACAGTTCATATTATATATATATATATATCTATAGTCTAGAAACCTGTACAGCTTTAAACTCTAAACATTCAAGAGAAAATTCAAAAAAATATTTTCATGTTATTTCAGTCACATATTTCCCGATATATGTTAATGTAATTAATATAATTTTCTTCAGTGATTTTTCCATACTTTGGTATTATGGTGCAACTGTAAATTATCTGTTGTTGGGATCATCAGTTGTTTACTATGTAATCGTTTCAGGGATTTTAAAAACAAAACAGTTATATCAACATGGTACCTCAGCGGTGTTGATCAAACACTATCTCCCATTCAACTATGATTTTAATACATACGTTACGACGTACACGCACTTTGTTATTTTATATAGGGTATTTTCACAATGTATTGTATATGGATGTTATTTAATACTACACATCATTTAATATTTTGAAATAGGCCTTACTGGCGTCGGCTTCCTAAAATTTGTATTTAACGATGAGGGATCAGAAAGTATAATAACAGACGTGACTCGCAGTCTGTGTCACTTCTATTGAGTGTTCATTCATGTGAATATTAGATCCGTGGAGTCAATCTTAATCTCAGACTGCGTGCAAACCAAATTTTCGAGAATACTAATTATGCAGAAAAACTTCTTGGAGTTGATTTTCCGCCAACAGATTCAACCGAAGAATTTGACAATTTTTTCTACTAACCTTAAAGTTTATCTTTCTGCGACGAATATCATCTTGCTTCCATCAATTTGTTCTTTCCTTAAAATCAACAAATACAATATCCTCATATACATGGTTGAAACAAAAGCTACACATACAATGATAGATAGAGAGAGTGAAAGGTAGAGAAGAAGCGATAGAGGGAGAGAAAGAGAGAGATACCAAAATATGTACAGTAAAGAATTCATATATTATGTATGGGTGGGTTCGTTCCCTTGTATCATTGTAGACTTTATTGGTTAAATGTAATTACATTTGTTGTTAGATTTAATTCAGTTTATCTTTTACTTGGTGTATATTCAAATACTAGTTCACCCGTTCAATCAAAAATGACGTCAAATGTTAAATACATAGATACATATTGCACTGTATAAATGTAGATAATAGAGATTTTCGTTGCAGTGAGCTTGAAAAATGGTGTTCTTTGGACCACGAACAGGTTTTTGTCAATTTCTTTCTCTCTTTTTTTACTATTATATTTTCATTATCCTTTAAATTCATCATTTTTATGACGTCATCAGAACATGGAATTCTATTTTTACTACGGCAATCTGTAGAAAAGTACTCAATAATTTTATAGATGATTTGCACCTCTGAGCGTGAAAGGGGACAAATGAATGAATACCCATGATTTATCATTATAGTTCGACATTTATGAAGGCCTGTATTTAAGCTTGGACGCGTCCTTTTTTTCTGAGAATCTTATATATATAATCAAATAATTGTATCATCCACAAACAGCTGTTGTGTTGTATTACAACTCTTCAGAGTGGCTATAGACTATCCATTATCCCATCCAGTACGACGAGGTAGGATCAAAATCTTTGCTTCAGACCCAAAGGCTGGTATTTTACCCTTTTTGCAGAACTGGGTAGTCGGTAAGGCTCAATTTAAGCGATATTCCCTATCTACCAGTGTGCTCTATTCCAGAGTTGGAAGAGCATTGCTTATAGCTTATCATGAACGAATTACCTTCCTTAAAGAGTGCTCAACCCTGAATAGGGGAACGTTAATTATCATGATAATCAAATAATTGATATATAGATACATATATACAATTGTGTTATATATATATATATATATATATATATATATATATATATATATATATGTGTGTGTATATATATTCGGCATTCATGTATATGCAAAGATAGATAAGTACGTAGGAACAAAGCGGTATACTCAATTTATCGAGTATTGCTTAAGCATATTATTATTTATCACATCAGTATGGTATTTGAAAAACCAGTCTGAAGAGGAAAAAGGAGGGTTTGAATTTTACATAAGTGGAAACGTCAAACATTTTTTCCTCTCTCCAACATAATCCTTGCTTTCGTTCACATTTCAGACAATACCTCGATAGATCCTTTTTTGTTCCCTGACTCCTTCACCTGTTGGCTGCAGGGAGATGTGTTTGTACGCTGTCTGTCTGTCTCTTGTTCTGGCCGTTACAATCTGATCCGCTGCTGTCACCCAAAAGCACGGCTTCTTTGTTTTGAAAATTTAACTAATGAGGAGGGAGAGCTGCTCTTTAGTTGGCTAGGTGAACCGTACTGTTTTGTAAGGGTCCCTGTGATCGGCCAAACGACAAGCAATACTTACAAAAACTAACACCCTATGTTTGGATAAGCTAACAGACAGCCATGTACGCAAATCGAATTCCTGTTTAAACTAACGGTTTTTATTTGATCATTTCCAGTCGTAGTTGCGTATATCTCTAGACTTGTTTGTTAATCGGACTAGCCGGTTATTTAGTCCAAAATTATTCATCCTGGAAAGCACTATATATATATATATATATATATATATATGTATATATATATATATATATATATATTTGAATAGGGAAAGTTTCGATTGATTTTATGATTTTGGAGATGGATTGGTGCATACCTGTGTCATTATATTTCTTAATAAGTTAATCGGAACCGAACATATTGTATATATTATTGTTGTTCCTCGCTGGTTCCTGCTCACGGCAGTAATTGTCTCGCTTCAACCTATGAAGGAAAATCTCCTGACGTCCAAATGAATACGAGGGTGGCATTTCCCATGATCGTGTCGACACGAAACATGAATAGCCGCCCGATATTTGATGGCAAACACTATATCTGTTGACTCTCCTACTCTCTCTCTCTCTCTCTCTCTCTCTCTCTCTCTTTCTTTCTCTCTCTCTCTGTTGTTTTTTCTGTTCATTTCTTTCTTTTTCTGTCTCTTCCTTTCGTCTATTTTCATCTCTCTCAGTCAGTACATATCTATGAATCTACGTGAAGATCTGCCCGATTTTTGATAGCAGACACAATATCTTCCTCTCTCTCTCCCTCTCTCTCTCTCTCTCTCTCTCTCTCTCTCTCTCTCTGTTCGAGTTTTTCAGTTCATTTGTATCTTTTGTTCTCATAAATCAGCCAGTCCGTCTATCCATTTCAATCGGTATATATCTATCTCTCCGTCGCAAGTTCTACCTTGCATATCGATCTGTTTGTCTCTCCATCTGTTTGTCTATCCATCTGTACCTGTTCATATCTATCGGTCGGTCCGTCCATCTGTCTCAATTTGTACGTATGTATCTATCTGTCTCTATGTCCATCTTGATCAGTTTTGATTGCAGACACAATAGCCGCGGACATCGGCGAAAAGTAATGTGTTTATCTCGATGGAAGGAAAGAAACCGGGAATAGGAAGGAGAGAACGAGAGCAGTGGGGGTGGCGGATGACCCCTGTAAAGTAGATAATTTGTGAGGGAAAGAGAGTGAAAACTCCAGACAAAGAGAGGAAGTGGGTTACGTGAAAGACATAACGTGTAAGGGAAAAAAGAAAGTTTTGATGATTGTCGACATCGTCGAAAGTAAATGTGTTTATCTCGACGGACATAATGGAAGACCGACCAGAGTGGCCTGGCGCCAGCGGAAACATTGAGGACAGTAGAAACGATCGGGGCTGATTTTCGGTGGTCAAGATTTAATTTGAGGACTTGTCCGGTTGGGTTTTATAACGAAAATGTCTGTTTCGACCTATTTAGGAGGGGGTGGGTGATAGCAAGAGGAGGTGGAGAGGATGTTACATATGAAAAGGTGATTATATACAGAGGGGGACATACGGACAGAGAGATTGAAAACTCGAGAAAGAGAAGTGATTATATAGAGAGAGGAACAGACAGACATATAGACAGAGAGACTGACAACTCGGGATAGAGGAAGGGAAAGAGTGTAAAAGGGAGATACATATGAAAGAGATACGTGTGAGCGATATATATATATATATATATATATATATATATATATATATATATATATATATATATATATATATATATATATATATATATATATATTGAAAGCTTACAGAAAATTACAGTATCAGATATATGGAAATAATTGACTGAAATAACACGAGTTTTGAAATAGTTCTTTTACAGCTGTACTGTTTAGAGGTGTAAAGCTTCACATGTAGAGACAGACAGACAGACTGGGACAGAGATTTTAAAAAAAGGGGGGGAAGAGAGCTGGGGTAAGGGATAACAAAAGGATATAACAGGTGAGGGAATATTCGAGAGAGGGAAAGAGAGAGATATGATGACAAATCTTCAGCCAAAGAAGAATGACGGAATAGAAAACGAGGGCGATAGAATATCAGACAATGGAGTCAGAAAGAGAGAATAAAGTATTTATCCATTCAATCTTGTTGAGGCTGAAGAAATTTTTAAATGATTTCCTTGCACCATTGGCAGCTTTTCAGCATCCGTCGTTGGATATACTCCCCCACCAAAAGAAACCCTGTAGACACCCCATCATAGGTGTCACACAATCTTTCTGTCGCCCACAGTTTCGCATATGATCTCTGGGGGTTCCATATTTTGAGGTCCAGCATTTGTCTGACTTACTTGCAGCATAACCAGCCCATCGACATTTGAGTTTTCTAATGAATTGTATGATATTCCAGACTCCTGTTTGATCTTCAATATATAGGGCTGTTTTGTGGTTGATCTACGTGATGTTGACCATGAGTCTCCCCTGTGTACATTGCATGGTTCTCAGTTCGAATGTTGAGCTTTTGCTAAGGTTCTATGTTTCTGGTCCATTGGTTACTATTGGCTGGCTGGCTGGCTGGATTGATTGTATACCCTACTTATTAGGATGGTGGAATTTTTCTTGCTCTTGAAAGTTTGGCTTGCTCTACCGAAAGCTTGCCAATCTAAGATGATTCTTCGATTGATTTGTTCTTCTTTCGAAGACTCCGCGGATTTTTGTTGTCCGAGATAAATGTAAAGGTCCACTGTCTTCAGATCTGCGTTTTCGATTCATAATGAGTCTGCATTTTTTCAGGAACATACTGTAGAGCACTAACCAAGGTCTTACAGTACATATATTATCTCCCATGCCACGCCAGGGTGCATGGTTATTACCTATCATAGATAAATAGATAGATAGATAGATAGATAGATAGATAGATAGATATGGATATATCCATTTAAAATGGAATGAGCCCGTGTGTATCTGACTTGTCGATTTAGCACTGAGTTGGTAAGCCAGCTTGCTTGCACTCAGTTGGTCGTAAGTTCATATATATATATATATATATATATATATATATATATATATATCGAATGACATCTTTTTTTGTGTGTAGTTTTCATGGGTTTGTGTCTTCCAGCACTCCCAGCCATGCTGCTTTGTCTACAGATTCAGAAATTGACATCATAACTACATTAGATCCCTTCTTAAAATGTTTTTTGATCTTTTTGAAAAAAAAAGCTTCATTTTTCTCCATTTGGGGGAAGGGCTTCATTTTGTAGGGTTTATTAATAACATCTAGTTTCTCCAGAAACTTGATGTTTTAGATGCTTTACAGTGGAAAATACAATTTATTCTGATCATATTTATTCTTCGTTGAAATTTTTTTTACATGACTCCAAATTTTGCCTCAACAGTTGTTCGATTATTGATTGCTATGGTGAGTTTTCGGATATTTTTATCCATTATATCTACAATACAATAGTTGCAGTAATCATCTTCAATTGGATCAAAAGTGGGGGAGAAATTTGACTCTGCAGCTGGTAGTCTCCTTACTGAAGTGGTCCCACTTCATAACACAAATGTTGGGTCAAGGAAAAGCCACTGCGTTCAAAGTGAACAACCAATAATCAATATTGAATTAGAAATTTATTGGTGAAGAAAGGTGTCGTTATCAAGACAAAATGGAGCAAACTAATAGTGAAATAATCCCAATCTGAGGTGATTTAATATTTTAGACGTATCACATAAGTCTTTGGGGGAAATTCTGTTTTTCTGTGATTTTCTGGACGCGTTGGTGATTATATGTATAGTTAGAAATAAAGCTGTTGATTAATGGACCAATCAATCGCCTTATGTTGCGAACATCACGATATCAAATTGCTCTATTTCGGGAATATCTTTATGATGATTTTTATTCGCTGTTCGCCTTAAATAAAACAAAGAACAGACGATGCTCCAGATTCACTATTTCTTCTCACCAGTCCACCGATAAATCGTTGTTGAGATTTAAAATCACGGAATGTCATGCGTCAATGTCTCTTTTTTTTCGATTGAATTTATTTGTTATTATTGATTTCTTTGAAAACTTCTGACTACTTTCTACCTTAATTTCCAATTTGTTCTTTGTTATTATCGCAACTTAAATTATGATAACTTCATCAAATAATGATAAAAACGGGAAAATGTATTGAATACTGTAACTACTAGAATGGAATCAAACATGTTTACGATCAGGATGAAAGGTAATTGTGTTATTTGAACTTCAGTGTCCAGTTGAAAGTGCTTAAATAGCGAGGCAGACCGGCACAAGCGTCCTTTCACATGGCTATAGTGATGTGGGTTTGAATCTCCTATAAAGCTTCTTTTTTTTCTATCAATACCATTTACTTACAGGGTGTAATCGGCCTGAGCAAAACGTTGTGATAAAAAGTAAAATTAAGATTAAGGTTTCAAGAGCTCTAACAGAGGCATCACTGAAGCAAGAGCGTCAAACGAATCATCAAGAACGCTAACAGAGGAGTTATCACTGTATTTAGAAAGCTAACAGAGGGAGCATCATTGTATCTAGAATACTAACAGAGGAGTTATCATAGTATCCAGAACACAAAAACGGGAGGTTTAATTGTATCTAAAACGCTATAAGGGGAGGTATCACCATATCCCAAGCGCTCACAGAGGGTGTACCATTGTATCTACAACGCTACAAAGGAGGTATCACTGTTCCTGAAGTGCTAATTGAGTAAGTACGATTGTATCCCGAACGTTAACTGAGGTATCACTATGACATTTCATGACTGAGTAAAAACAGATTACAAGTGTATGTAACTAACACAACATAACCTGAATAATTTAACTGTTTCAGAGCCACCAATGCCTTGGGGTATTGTGAGGTACTACTGGAGTACACTGGGTTAGTGCTAATGGTGCTTTATCTTGGAAATCATTTCTGACCCCCTGGTCATCATCAGTTGCATCTGCATTTCAACAGGACACACACACACGCACTAGCAAGTGCCCACCTAAAACCAGGGCAGTGCTCAGCAGCATATTATTATTATCATTATTATTATTATTATCATTATTATTATTATTATTATTATTATTATTATTATTATTATTATTATTGTTGTTGTTGTTGTTGTTGTTATCATTATTATTATTATTTGCAATCTCACACCAGTTGCCTTGTTGTTGTTGTTGTTATCATTATTATTATTATTTGCAATCTCACACCAGTTGCCTGGTGGTAACTGCTGGAGTTTGAGTAACAGCATGTCTCCTCAAGTCTCCAGCCCTTCATCTCCTAGTACTCATAGGTCGCAGTAATACTGCGATTTACAGTTTCACACCGTTTGCCCAGTGGTCATCGCTGAAGGCTGAGTGACAATAAGTCTCCTCAGGTCGTCAGCCAACATCTCTTCTCTCTTTCACCTATCGTGTCAGTGCTGCAATTATCATTATTATTATTGTTATTATTATTGGATACGGTGAGGAGACAATGGTCCAGGTTCACTATTCACTCTCTCCAGGTGTAGATATATCTCTCAGGGTTAAATCTGTGCCTGGCTTAGGTAGCCATGTGGACGAAGGAAAAGGGGTCCAAAACACTCAATAAAAAAAGGTAAATTTGAATTTTAGTGGCAGTAACAATCCATGCCTGGTTACTTTCCCTACACATTCATTCGGGGGGGGGGGGAATTTGGAATGGTGAAGGTAATCGCTCTACGAGCGCTTTTTAGATAGTTATTATTCAACTGATCTCCTTCGATGAGGCAAAGAGGAAATGCTTCAGATTCAATTTTTAACTCTCTTGGGGGACACAGATAAATCGCTGGTTTAAATCAGTGTCGAGATTACAAAAACAATTTGGAATGCCACGCATCGACGTGTTTTATTATTAACTGGATTTATTTGATCACCCCGAAAGCGATACAATTAATCTATTCATGAGAGGTCGGTGCATGACTCAGCAAGTCAAAGGCGACAGAGCATAATCCATTAGTTTTTAACTGGAGATTTCCTTGGAGGATTCGCTTGTATGATTTAATTTATTTTCCCAGGAATGATTATCTGTTATGTTTATCCCAACTTTTTATCTTTCTATGAAGTCTTCCGCCAAAAAGTTCCTGACACACTTATTCATACATCCAGATACATGTATATACATATATATATATATATATATATATATATATATATATATATATATATATATATATATATATATATATATGAAAAGTCATGGTGGTACATATTGAATTTCCCACGATTAGTGGATACATTTTTTTTCAAATCAGTATTATTTTCTGACGGGTTATATATATATATATATATATATATATATATATATATATATATATATATATATATATATATATATATATGAGTAATGGATACTTGTATCTGACTATGTGAATAAGGAAAGACAGTTTAAGGAACTAAATTTTTGCTCAAACTGAATCATCGGTGATAGTGATCGAAACGACGGAGATGATCAGAAAATAGAAAAATGAGCCCCGTGTCTACCGTCAGGGGCCTGGGTGGCTTAGAATGCTAGCGCATATCTAGGCTACATAGGTGTTCTCATGGTGATAGGTGTGTGATCAAATCCCACCCTCGGCACATTTCTTTATTTTCGGATCGTTGTCGTTGTTTCACTTACCATTGCGAACATTTGGTTCCTAAAATTGTCTTTCTATCTTCACATTGTCGGATACAAATGTCCATTACACCATACTGTTGTGTGTTTATCGGTTTGTCTTCATGTGTTTGTTCACGTGTACGTGCGTCCCAGGACACCTTATTGTCCACTGACAATCGAAAACTAACAGCATTACTTCTCAGCACTCATTCTAATAATAATATAATTCTTTTGTTTTAGGGGTGAAAAGCCCTTTTTGACTTTTTTGCATCATCCTGATGGATTTATTAATAACGTATAGGTTCTGTAGAATGGATATGAATTCTATAGAATCATAGATGTTTCTCAGTGGAAAACGCCAGTGATGTAATGATTGAATTTATTCTGATAATATTCACTTTTCGGTGGATTTTTTCCACAGGACTTTAAATTTTGACACTACGGTTGTTCAATTATTGACTGTGATGGTAAGTTATATTTTTATCTATATTTGACAGCTGTATAAAGATTATACAATGATAACGAAAAATCTTTGTATGATTGAAGAAATATATCTGTATATATATTCATATATATATACGTGTGTGTGTGTATGTGTGTGTGTGTGTGTATGTGTATGGATAAACACTGAGATCAAGTTGATATTCATCATTTCCATTAGTCTGCTCACATGGCATTGCAGTGTCGAGTTTGATAGTGTTTGGATCAGCAATTCTCGAGGAATTCAATGAACCGCGATTACTCATAAACTGTCCACTGTACGAAGTTGATATTCGCCATATATATCAGTCAGCACACCAGTCATTGCAGAGTCGAGATTGAAGTGGATGTATGACTCTCAAGAAAATCTAATCGAAATAAATTGAGAATTATAGATTATAGATCTTTTATCTGAAATAATAGAACTTGATTTATATCTAAAATATCTTAAATCACAACAGTTCTAAATTTGAATATTGAATATCTTAATCGGCAACACTGTAGAGAAGTAACTGAAATACTTCTAAACCGTAGTTTCATTCAACGGACTGAAATTCATATTTGCATAACTGTTATAACAGGCTAGTCCACATATCATAAAGCCCAGTCCCTTGAAATGTGGACCAGCTTAGTTTAGGTAAACACAATTTTTTACTGAAAAATAGAAGTTGTCAGCGTACCAACAGGACACGCAGGTACCAAATTGATCGGGAAAAAAAGAGAATTATATGTGATACTTAAAAGTACTGTTTGTACATCAAGGGTTAACTTCATTTGACAGGTATAAACTTTCTTCAAACAAACTACATACGTCAAAGAATCCGGTTTCCAAAGTCTGATTTCCCTTGTGGATATTCGAAACCAGGACTTTTTTATTGGTAGGAAAACCAGATTTATGAACTTCTAACACGGAATTCACAATACGAATAATTCGCCATTTTTTATCGCATTCTGTATCTCTTCTTCATCTGTAATCTTATTCTCCTTTTTCTTCATCTCTTTCTCGTTCTGCTCTTCATCCTCCTTTTCTTTCTATTTTCCTTCGTATTTGTGTTCTATCCTTTCTTCTATCTTCTTCTCCTCCTTCTACTTTTACCTTCTTCCTCTCCCTCTACTATCTTCTTCTTCTAGTTCTTTCTTTTTCTTATTTTCTTCTCCCTCTTTGTCATTTTCTTCTTTTTCCATCCTCTTCCTTTTCTTCTATCTAACTCTCCTTCAGCCAGATTTATGAACTGGTCACTGAATTAGCATGAAGAATAATTTAATTTTCTTCCAATTGACCTCTCTTTCACATTTCCCTTTCTCTTCCTCCTCCTTTCCAATTTTCTCCCCTCTTCCCACCATGAACTCCTCTGCCTCTTCTTCTTCTTTTTCTTCTTCTTCCCCTTTATTCTCGACCTTTTCTCTTCCTCTTCCCTCTTACTCTCTTTCTTTACCTCCTTCTTATTCAATTTCATCTCCCTCTCTTCTTATACTTCCTCTTCCTTCCCCTCTATCAACTCTTTCTCTTCATTTGTCTTCTTTGAGTATTTCTCACCACCCTATTTTTCCAACCACTTAAGCCTACCCACATCAACAACCCTGTGTGACTTGTCACTCTACAGCACCCCAGGGGTGTCTACATGTTTTTCTATCAACAGGCGTCATTATGCTGATTTCCCGCCATGTCCTCGGGCATTCTGATTGGCTAATGCCAACATTGTCCCAACTGACGTCAGCAGGGGCTCCAAATGATGTCTATATTCTGTCAGTGCAAATCGAAGATGTCTGCAACATTAACGAGTACGAAATTGCGATCACCCGGTGATTACGTTGTCCTGTTTTTGTCATATTGTGAAAAGCGTCCTTTCAAAATTCTAAATAAAATGTTATCGCCCACGCTTCACCATATGGCAGCTCATGGGTTAATGATGACATCAAAAGTATACAACTAATGATTTGCAGCGAAATCATTGGGTTACAATTGATAACCTAACATTTTATTGTCTGTATATGTTGAGACAATTTTGGGGAATATTGGATCCGTGATACTCAAGGTCGTGAGTTATCAATGGAGCTTAAACATGGAACCTAACTGAGAAATTGTCCCTCAAACTGAGATATGTTTGGAAAATCTTGTGGATGCCTTTGTCCATCTACGGGGGCTAAAAGTTTGATGATGATTAACACAAAGAGTCTCAGCCGGGTTTGAACTTGGGTCACCAATTCCATTGTGTATGCCGTTAAACGTTCAGTCAACCTGTATCTCTGTCAGTTTTGTACTTTTAAAATACACTTGAGTTACAGACATCAACAAACGTATTTACATCGTAATTTATACCGAAAAAACGTCTCGCTACTTTATATCATAAAAGCAATTAATGGTATTCTTGTAAAATAGATTGTCAAAAAAGTGTCTGTTTTTGCCACTCTTCCTAAGTGAATTCAACTTCTGTTTTTCTCTCGGAGACATTAACTATATTTATAATTTCTTTCAAAAAATATTAAATATGTACTCCAAATTCTGTATAGTGTCTAATGATTTTGAATGACAGCTAATTTTTTATCGACATTTTTATATATAGATTCAGATTTTTTTGTCTTCTGAAGAGGCATCTGGGGGTTTCAATAAATTGACGTTTAATGAGAAGAATTAGTCTTCCCAGAGTGTACAAAAACGTAAGGAAAAATACAAAAAAAATCTAATATAATTTATATTCCCTTCGTTTGGCAAGGAGACAAAACAAGATGAATAAGAAAGCATTTATAGTGAACACTTACATGGACATATATATATATATATATATATATATATATATATATATATATATATATATATATATATATATATATATATATGTATGTGTGTGTGTGTGTGTGTGTGTGTGTGTGTGTGCTCTTCATACATACAAATATATAATGTTAAGTCTCCCAGATTCTCTGCGTATTCATTTAATTGACGATAAACACACATAAATACGCATGTATTCATATGTGTGTATGTATGTATGGTATTCAGGCATAGAAATGTAAGTTTCTCTCTGGCTATATATGCAGACCTGTATGCATTTTGATGTGTATCCATGTAAACATGCAAGCAAAGACAATTCTTTCTTCAGAATATGCCATCTTCATGGTGCAGTACGAGATCATTTTGCTGAATTATCAAAACAGACAAATGTAACAAATATCCTGGACGGAACATATAAGAAATAGAGAAATTTTGAGTAGATTAAAACTATGAGGAAACTGTCGCTGATAAGGAAGAGGCAACTTGAATTGAAAAAGGAATATTTAGAGAATTCACAACTCACAAGGTGAAAATTTTTTAAAAAAGGTAGACGGAATCCCGGATATATTTGGATTAAGATGAGTTCGGGTTTTTCTAGAAAAACTGAATTCATTTACTGGGAATAAGGCATAGTACGAAACGGTGGACTAAAAGATTTATTTTTTTCAACCCCTTGCTCCCCGATGGAAGAGTCCAGCTTCACGACTAGCAAACCAAGAAAATCACGCTGTTCATTAGTAGGGTAGTTTTTTACTTGTACACATTCAGTTTCAACAACAATCACAACTGGTAAAATTACAAGAAATTCACATCAGTAAAATAATTGGTCTGTAGCGATCTAAAACGTTTCCCGAGCAATTTAATGAGGCGAACAATAAAATTAAAATATTCAACAATGGAACCAAATTTTAAGATACGCCAAAAAAATCATAACAAATTAAAATATTGGTACATCTTTGTAAACTTTGGTACCTTTCTGTGCAGGCTTTGATACTCTCTCTAAAAAGGTTGTTGATCTGCTTTCTCACTGTGGCAAGTGTGACATGAAGTCGAGTTTACAGCGGGGTCCTGGCTGACCAAAAAGTAGCTGTTGTCCCTACAATTAGTGTCTCCGATATTAGGGAAAACTTAATCTAACTTCAGGACAAGTCCTGTGCAAGCTGTCAAAGGTTCGTCATTGCTTACGTAGTACCAAAACACGTCCTGTTAGGTATTGAATCACAGATACGTTAAGTTGGTCTTAACCATCAGGCAACAAGAACCGTTTACACCTGAGCCGGGTCTGTAACGAATACAACGATTTAATTCTTTATCTATTTAGGTTAGTGAGATGGAAGCGTAAAGCATTTTTCTACCCTACCCCGTGGCTTTTGGCTCAAATCATAATCCATAGAGATTAGAGTTAAGATTTCAAACTTTGAAAATTAATGAAAAATTAGAGGATAATTAAAGGTCAAGACTCACATTGTAAATTAAGCTCCAACTTTAGCGCCAAGCTAATCACTTCCCCTTGCATTAAAACATAAGAAAATATTAGGGTTTCAAAATTCCGAAATTATTGATAAATACGAGGAAAAGAAAGGGTTCAGTAAGGACCATGCGAACATTGTCATCGTTTTCAGATGATTTTAATTTGCTCCACTTGAATTTCAATTCAATTGGCATTTTATTACTGATTTAAACTTTTGTAGTCAAGATTATTAATCAAAACATGTTCTTTCTCGAATACTAAAAGAAGTCCAGGAGAAACTAAAGTAAGAATCATGTTGATTCTGCATACGAAGACATGTTTTTATAGCAATTTTGGTCTCTTGAAAAAAATAAACAAGAATCAACCTTTTTTTTTTTCAAAAATATTGTGACAATTTCTTTTATGAAGAATCACTTGAGATAAATGGTATAACTAGTGATCAATAGAGCCAGATTCAAGTTTCTTATAAGAATCCTATAGCATTTTGGGTGTTGGGGCGAATGATATTGTTCTATATTTGCATTATAGATACTTATACGCGATAGTATGGACGCAAAATTAAAGGAACAGGCCAAAATTTGGGGCATAGTACCAAATGTTCAAAAGAAGGCAAACAGTTGAAATGTTGTGCAAACGTACCAACCTCGTCAGCTCAGTTCCTATCTGCTGTACCACCTACCAACCACTCACACTCACTATTACCCCCACCCTATGCTTATATATAAAACAAATGTTATAGCATATTAGGCCTAAATTATCTACGCGCCATTTACAGCCTTAGAGTGTTCATTCGTCTAATGGCATTTGCCCGAAGGGCGAATGCCAACACTCTTAAAAAATTATAAAATATACATTTTTTTGCAAAATGTGCTTGAACACAGAAACATATACACACAAACACACACACACAAATACAGAAAAGAAAAGTGTTCAATATATATATATGTGTGTGTGTGAAAATGAATATCTTTATGAGAATGAAATAAGCCCATGTGTATGTGTATGATAGGTTTTTGTTAATATTCAGGACTTGTCAATTTAGCTCAATCGGAAGGAGAACGGCTTTGTCGTGAGTTCAAATCACAACAATTGAATGTGCGTTCGACATATTCGTTTTTGATGTTACAGTAAGAACACCAAGTCAACTCCAGACTTGTTAATAGAGCTCGATAATTAGGCAACCAAATTGAAAAATGATCCATGCAAATTAAAAATCCACATCAGGATTCGGTTTGCTTATATTTTTAATTTGCTTGACTTATTCTTGCTAATTTGCTCGGGGAAGAGTATGGCTATGGAAATTCGATTCCTGCAAACTGATTTATTTGAATTCTGTGACATACACATTGAATAAATAGCAAAAACCGAAATTCGATATTCCAGGATAGAAGTCATTGGCTTAAAAGTAAGTTATTGGTCTCATGGGAGTGGGGATGCTTAGGATGGGGAGGTTATTTGGGAAGATAGGTTTGGGGATGTCTTCACGCAGCAGACACCAGGCGATATCAGCAGGGCGTAAGGAGAAGAGTGATGTATTCAATAAGACGTTAACAGTTTTATTTCCATCGGTTATTCCGACTAAATTGTTTTGCATCGATCTGCACGCCCGCCTGGCACCTTTAATTGCTAAGAGTAAAATATTCTGAAGACTTTGACGCCTTCAATGGGTGAGGTTAATGGCAGGGGTTTAAGAGATGGGCTGAAAGGTGACATGGGTAGAGCTTGAAGGGCGGGGAGATGAAGTACATTTTACTCAGTGGGAAGGGATTATGGGAGGAGGTTGGAAAAGGTGACGTAGGTCAAGCTAGGTGTGTGGGGCAGGTAAAGAAGAAATATATATTTTACTCGGTGTTACAAATTACAAATGTGTAATGTTCAAAGTGAATATTTTATGTCAGGACAGGGTGTTTTTTTCTAACATTTCTGCGCCCGAAATAAGGAAAGAAAATAGACCTGATTCGTCACTCAAAAGAAACAGTCAAGTGATTTTTGGCCACATGATCTGTTGAGGTGAGCAATAAAAAATGGGATAATTAATGATCGTTAGGAAAGTCACTTTTCTCTCCTTTTGTTGGGCCATAATCACTAAATTTTTCCAGTTTTCAACAAAAAAGGGGTCAATTTAGTATCAACTTATACCATCTATTGACCAAGCCCCTAAAGACTATTTATGAGGGACATTTCAAGGAAGCAAAATGCGTTTTCTTGTGGCTTTCGAGATCGATTAGTGTGACATGTACGCGTTATACATACATACAAAGCAAGCCCAACAGCCAACCAGCAAGGCTGCCGGACCAGCTTAAAAACTGAATAAACCTATGTTGACAGTTTGGATAACAGTTTTGGGTGACAGACGCGAATTGATACGTACAAATGTTGCTTATGCATTGAGATGTTAAAGTAAGATGGTGAAACTAGTGATTTTGTGAAATCTCTAAAGATTTTGTGAAGTACCCAAACATTTTACTGCTTTCATAAATTCCTTAGTTTCAAAACTGTGATAGTAATTACTCAGATCCTCACTTGACTCTTCCTGGTAAACAAATCACTCAATTACAAATGTCAAAACATCAAGTAGTAACGATAGACTATAGGGAACTGAAGCAAAATAATCTTGATGTTTGCCTAGTTTAACTTAGTTTTAGATCAAATCATTTCAGTAGAAATGATCAGCATCACAAGCTTGTTAACCGTTACGCAGCACAGATTACAAATTTTTATTCCGTTTCACCCTTGCACATCTACTGCAGATGCGCTCTGTTTTCAGTTTTACTATACATCAGGCAATATCATCATCATCATCATCATCATCATCATCATCATCATCAGTCTTTCAACGTCCGTCGTTGGACATAGATCTTCCCCAGGATTCGCCACTCTTCTCTATCGTCGCAGAGCCAGTACTTTCTGAATTTGTCAAACTCGTCTCTCCATTTAATACTATGCTGGTCTCAGTTGCTCATGTGATCTCCGAGGATTCATGTCATGAGTCACGATGTCCATTGGTTATCCACCATTCTTGCAACATGGCCGGCCCACTGCCATTTGAGATTTTTAATGGATTCTATGATGTCCCTGACTCCTGTCTTCTTCTGGATGTACTGTGCTGTCTTGCAGTCTCTCCATGTGAGGCCTAGCATAATTATTACATATATAGCAAAGGTTAAATGAAAACAAGATTCGTATCAGTCAGAACTTTTCAATGGAAAAAAAAGGAATTACTAAGTGTGACTTATACAAAGAACGTATTATGCTGGACAAGCTAAAGAGTTGAGGTTCGTTTCCTTTTTAGTGATCTGAGGAGGTAATATACTAAAATATAGTTTTAATCTCATCGTGATATCTAGACGTGATGCAAAAAAATCAAATGACATTTTCGGAATCAGCATCCAAGTTAAGGTAAAGTACATTAGAAAAAATCCTGATTAAAACGTGTTGTCGAGCAGTGTTTAAAAGTAGAATCACAACCACCAAGCTAAACTAGCGAGTTCATTTTCAGATAAGAGATGACATACTTGGCGAGCGAATGGTTCTGTATATCTAAAACAAATATCGTCATTGCCTTTGTCGGTACTACTCGATGTTTTGACATTTGTAATTGAATGATTTGTTTACAAGGAAGAGTCCATAGTTGTGAAGGTGAGTAGGGGGGTTCCTATCAGCAAAATTGCTACTTTTGATCTGAAGAGTCCAGTGTTACGTACAGTGAACCAAGAAAGTCACACTGTTCAATACAAGAGTAGATAGGTTCATTACCATAGATCTAGACCAGCGAATTCATTTTGAGGAACCTTTGATCAAAACTGCCACCAAAACTGACAACATGGGTTTCTTTAGTTTTCAAGTTGGCCGGCAATGTATGTATGTATCAAGCATACAGACTACATCAGAGGAGCTCAAGGGCTGGAATTTTCAACGTTTACTTCTGAATATATCCCTAAAAAACTGTTTTGTTGGGGGGTGTATTTTGACGCCCCATCTGAATGTTTTATTTTTCTTTTAGTGGAATTGGGGTTCAATTTACAATGTAAGTTTTTGTTAAATCAACTTCTTAATTTGTGTCCGTGCTTGTTTTTGAATATTCTGACTTTAATAATGATCATGGCCTAACAGACAGGGCAAGTTACTAATTCACTGATCACCCCTTTCTTTTCTTTTTTTTTTCTTTGATTGGTCATCCTCAACACGGCATGCTGCCAGAAGGCATTGATCACATGACGGTTTCTCTTGAGTGACAAACCAGTTTTTAGATAAGAGTTGACTTCTACTTGGCGAGTGAATGACACTGTATATCTAAATCAAATATCGCCGTGGCCTTCGTTGGCATTATTAGTGCTTGAATTGGCATTAGTCGTTGGATAATATTCATTGAGTGTATTTGAAATGAAGACAGACTTTGGCTTCTGATTGTCGACATTCAGTGACTTACCAACGTAGGCAGATGATTGATACGAGTTGATTTCATTGATATTTATTCATTTATTCGACCCGCAATTCTCATCGTCAAATCGATTTTATTTGTGATGATGCATCAAAATGACATACAAAGGATTGTTTGAGTTAATATTCTTTCCTCTCTCTCTCTTATATATATATATATATATATATATATATATATATATATATATATATATAAATCTGACGAGCGTTTTCGTCCCTGTCTAAGTAGTAAGTAGATTACACACTTAAGCCGTCTACCTCTTTTCATCAACATTCCTTGAGTTTATCTCCGTATTCATAGCATTAGACCGTCGGTTGAGAGGTCTTCGAATAATAATGGTTGACAATTTTTCATATCATCAAAAATAAATCCAAATGATATTGCTGCTTCTAACACTTCTAGTTTTAAAACAATGACGAACGTGGCAACAAGAGGGATCGGGGAAGGATCTAAAAAAATAAGTTTCAATGTTGGATTTGATTCTCTGCCAAGCGTTGGGATTTTGTAGTTCTGCTGGTAAGAACTACTGGTATGATTAAGTAGGAGTTCCAGCCTCAGTGAGGGCTTTATTTTTTCGGTCTTCAAAGTAAATTTGGAAGTAGCCTATGTAGGGAGCTTGCTATTTCATGCAGCAATAGCTCTTGGCGGTTAATTCTCTTCTCCCCTTTATATAAACTCGACGAGTGGTTATTGTCCTTCTCTAAGTACTCAGAAGATAACACATTTTAGCTGTTTACTACTTCTCATCAATAATTCTTGGTTTATCTCCGTATTTACAGAATTTGACCGTCGGTTGAGAGGTCTTAGCTTTGAACTTCAGGGCAAGGTTGATTGCTAAGTCGCAACATATTTTTGTCGACAAAGAACTCCATCTATTTTGATGCTTTTTAATACAATCTTCTCAGCCAGAATTTTCGTTCATCTTCAAACGAAATTTGGATTATGAAAAAAAAAAGTATCCCAGGACTAGAATCCAAGAGGCAATTCAGACCGAGGGTGCTTGCTATGTCATGTAGCAACATCTCTACCACTCTGTCTGTACACACTTCTGATAACCAGAGGACTGCTTATTCCGAATAATTTCTATTTTCCTGAATTAGTAACAAAAGAGTAACACAACGAAAGAGTGATAAATCAGAGAAAAATTCAAATGTGTGAAACGAACATCACGGTAACGAAGTGACAATGAAATGTTTCTGAATCAATTTTTCTGTTTCGGACGTACTTGCAACGTAAACATTAATGAACTGGAAGATAATCTTAATGATCGAGAACAAGGATTTTGAAGATTTTAACAACTTAACATGTTTAGCTAATCTTAAGAATTACAACAATTTTAATGGATTTTAATAAGTTTGATACGATTTTGATCTTTTTACTTGTAACCCATTCGAATGATTTAATTTTTTTTGAGTAAGATTTTTTGATACATTATCGGTCACCCTTTTGAAACAATATCTCTTCTTTATATCCTTTGATATAGAATTCATGCCACTCTCTTGTTATGTCATTCCTTTGAACAGGACTTCACTTCCCCGGGTGCCCACATATTTCAATTGACATTGTGGACTATTTAATACATATCAGAACATAAAGTCAACAATTAGTGAGATTAACTATATCATTTCTTTTCGAGTACACGTTTCCCCGGCTATCCAAAAAATAGCATTAAGCAGAGGAGCAATTACTATTAATTTATGCTGAGAAATTAAAGAACGTTCCCACCTCCCATAAATCAAGAGTTGTTCGTGTTGGAATGATAGGTGAGACAGAGAGAAAGAGAGAGAGAGAGAAAAGATGTATCTTTTTTCAATTTCTATTCCATTTTCAGATTGCAAGCATCTCTGATAGCGATTGTTATCACTAACTGATTAGCTGACTGACTGACAAGATGACACACCAAAAAACCTCCAGCATTGTTTCCTCTCCTTTCCCCCGTAAATGTCAGAAAGTGCAATGGAGGGTAATCAAACATCTAGGATCGTTCATTTTCTGTCGAACACCAGTCTTAGTGGGGATTGACCTTATTCTTTCCCTAGAAACAACAACAACAACAATCTCCACCTAATCAAAGGGAATTTTTTTTCTTTCTCATCACGTTAAACTGATGATTAAATATAACATTTCCCTATAGCGACTGGTACATGGCTCTGTTACCGATTGAGCCAAACTGACAAGTCCGACATATCAGATTATTTTCTATAAATACCGAATTTGCAGAGGGAATAAAAGTAGAAATGAAATTTGACCCTGGAGCAGCTAGGTTTGTATTTTTTCATATAACTCTAAGCTTAAAACCAAGAATAAATCTAGCTATAAAAAAATTCAATACTTGTAGAATGATGGCTGCGATAATGGATCATGAATTATTATCCCCAGGCAAGGGTTTTAATGTGAAAGCGAGTTCAACGGCTCAGAATTAAGCGAATAATCCCAGTTGAAGGATCAAATGCAAAAGAGGAAATGAGCCGAGATCCGTTATTGTATCTATAGAATATACGAACGAAGGGTCAGTGGAGCGAACCAAATGTTTATTAATGTTGTTATAAAAATATCCCTTTAACAAAACTAGTGAAACGGCTGAACCCAGCTTATATATATATATATATATATATATATATATATATATATATATATATATATATATGTGTGTGTGTGTGTGTGTGTGTGTGTGCATATATATATATATATATATATATATATATATATATATATATATATATATATATATATATATATATATGAAAGAAGCGTCTCGGCGGTCACACATAGTACCAAAAGCAGCTATCAACATCTCTACCCTCTATTTGAACTGCCTTATGTTCATTCTTTCTCACCCGCTTCATAAACTACCTAACAATCTTATTTATCCTCCTTTTCCACCCTCTTTTTAACTATCTGACCTTTTCTTAAACTCTATTTCCTTAATTAAACTACCTCACTTTCTATTTCCCATCTCCCTTCCTACCCTCTATTATATTACCTTTCTACCCTTCTTTAAACTACCGAATCTTCTTTTCGCCCACCCTGTACGTACTATGTACTCCTATCATATCCACTTGTAGTCATCAGCCGAGCCTGTCACTATACACCTTTGGTAGGCGTCAGCGATGGGTAATGGAAAATATCCTTTAAAAAACTATGACAACCAAATTTAAAACTACGATAACCTAATTAAAAGATAAGCCAAACAAATTGAAAAATACGCAAAGCAAATTAAAAAGATAAGAGAACTCAATAGTACCGTTTCTGTTTTTTTGGGGTTTTTTTTTTTTAATTGCTCGGTGTATTTTTTTAATTTTGGTTGCTTTTTTTTCAATTGGATTGCTGTAGTTTTCAATCTGCTGGGCGGTTTTTTTTTTATTTGTTTGGGAAAATAACAAGCTAAGATCAAATAATGGGAACTTCTTAACAAACCTGCCTCCTAAGATGCCGTTAAACTGACATTTTAACCCCAGGTATTATTTTAAGATTTAACTCGTAGGTGGCAAACTGTTAAAAGAACGTGAATAAATGGTTTTATACCTTGTTTGAAGTCGAGGTATCTTATGTTTACTTTATTGTATACAATGAATGCAAAAAGTGTTCAGTACATTTAGAAATTTGTTTTTTCTTACATTTTTATACAGATTTAGAATTGAAAGAATTTAGACCACGGGTTTCTGATTTTGTTTATAACTTTCAAGCCTTGTTTTATTATTTTTCATTATTTCATTTTTTTAAACTTTGGATAAAATTCAGTTAATTCTGAAGCTGTTTGAATTTTGAAATAAATTTTTGAATTGTTATGGATATTTATTGTACCCACGATATCTACACGTACTTATATGTTGAATATCTAGCTCTAAACCTAACAGCTTTTTTCTTGTGATAGCTGTAATGCTCAGTCTATGTGATCTATGGAGAAGAGTTGTTAAATAAATATCTATTGTGTAAAGTGAGTGATTTTATGATTCGGATGAGGACTTATTTAGGCGCCCACATAAGCACGTGGGGGTGAGATAACTGCGTATTTTCTTCGGGTACTACAGAGCCTAGTTCAACCAAAGTTAAGACCAGGATTTTAAATGCAGATTTTCCAGTAATGTAATAAAACCACCTTGAAAATTGGAAGACAAGACGATTTCTTACCAAAAAACCAAAGGTCTAGTGGATTTGGAATGTCTGAAATAAGGTTTGTTTATTGTTTCAGGGAGCTTTTTGTACAAGCATCTTCATCATCGATTTCTCTTTCCAGTCGTTTTCTATGAAATAAAAAGCTTCCATAATTCCCTTGATTATTTGGACAAGAATCCTACCATTTGTAATTTTGATCATTACGTTGTAGTTGGTAGTACTGCCATCGTCTCAATGTTTGTCTGAAGTTCTAAAAAAAAGTAGTGTCATTATTCCAAGAATTATTCCATCTAGTATCCACATCACTGTTATTTTGTTCACTATGTTTTGACTCGTGTATTCTCCGGCCTACCTCAAAGGTGTATGGCAACAGGTAATCAATTTTCTGAATTTTTTTTTAAATTCTATCAAGTGATAGATATGCAGGTGTACCTGGGGTTACGCCTTCTCAAGTTTTTTTTAATGCTCAATCTCGACTAACAGAAGAATTACTGTAAATCTCTTTGCCAAAACCCAGTTTCACCATTATCTAGTTCCCAAAACCTATTCGTATCATTGCTTCTAGTTGTAGTTCTCCAAGAAATGATTATGTGTCTGAACAACGTAGAAAAATCCAGTCCATATAAATTTTATGAGAATTTTTCTCAACTAGAGTCAATTAGGTGAAATATTTGGCAGCCATTTTAAAATCAAAGCCAAATTTTGTCAAGATCGTGTGTCCTGTTCTTGTGTAAAAGAGCATGAAATATCTACTGGTACAAACATTTTCACACTTTTTCAATATTTTGAACGATTTCTTTGTAATCTACTGCTATGATTACAGTACGGATTGGAAGACTTTCTGGACACCATTCAATGAGTTTCTATCTATGGTATAGTTTTTTTTTCAAATATATCTTCTGAAGTACTAGTTCTGATATGATAATCCTCTCCACATTTAGTTAATCGAATCACTGTAGCCCCACAAACGGCCCACATGACAAGCCAGCCAATTAGACCACATATTATTCTCTCTTTACATGAATATACCACTAGGCATCTGAAACTGATTTTATTTTTTAAAATGTGCTTTCAGGGGTCTCTACGGTCATTTTCGACCAAAATCATGAACTAGCATCTTTCTCAGATCATCATCATCATCACTTTTATTGCCCACCTTCGCCAGCATTCACCAGACCTCTCTATCGTGGGCCTCGTGGAGCAGATATTATCTGAATCTGTCCACTTCGTCTCGCTATCATATTCTGCCGCTCTCGATTCCGAATTTTATCTCTGGGGATCCATGTTGTGAGTCGTAATGTCTACCAGCCTATTGCCATTCGAGTTATGGTTTCTATGATGTCTTAGACTCCTATTTTTCCCTAATATACTGTGCTATCTTGTGATCTCTCCATATGATGTTGAGCATGATTCTCTCATCTGCACTTTGCACGGTTCTTAGTCAGTCTCTGGGTTAGGTTCCATGTTTAAACTCCATAGGTGAATATTGGGAGGTTGCATTTGTTATATACTCTTCTTTTTAGGACAATTAGGATTTTCTCGTTCTGAAAGGTTGATCTTGTTCTGCCAAAGTCTTGCCATCCTACAGTGATTCTTCGCTTGATTTCTTCTTTTTTGAGGATTCAATGGATATTCGTTGTACAAAGTGGATGTAGTGGTCTATTTTCTCAAGCTTTGTGTTTTCGACTTTGATCGTTGTGCGATTATTAACGACATGGCCTTTTTTGCTCAAATTCATATGAAGGCCAACTCTCTAGCATTCTTGGTTCAGTTAGTCTACCATTAGTTGGAGGTCATGGAGGATCTCTGCAAAAAGGAAGTTGTCTTCTGGAAAATCTGAGTTTACTTGAGTATTCGCCATCGATTCAAAATCCCTTGTTAACTCAGTCTAGGGTTCTGAAGGTCATCTCGAGGCAGGCTGTAAAGAGTTTAGGTGATGTTGGATTAAAAAAAAATCCATATCTTAAATAATATTACAATGCATTCCCCCGATAGTCAGTTATGGAGCTGAAACATGGAACCTAAACAAGAGACAGGCTTGCAAACTGAGAAGTGTGCAACGTGCATATGAGAAAATCATACTGAACCTTACATGGAGAGATCACAAGACAGCACAGTATATAAGGAAGAACAGGTGTTCGTGACATCATAGAAACTATTAAAAACTCAAATGGCAATGGGCAGGCCATGTTGCAAGAATGAAAGACAACCGATGGACATCACACCTCACAACATGGATCCCATGATATCATATAAGAAACCGAGGCCGACAGAACACAAGATGGAAAGATGAACTCGACGGATTCGGGAAATACTGGCTCTGCGATGCCCATAATAGGGAATTGTGGCAAATCCTGGGGAAGGTCCATGTCCAACGACGGACGTTAAAAGACTGATGATGATAATGATGATGATGAAATAAAAGATCTTTTTTTCAGAAAGTTTCGGATTGCCCTTCAGATGCTTAGTTCTTGTACACTCGTGGGCTCTGGTGATTCTTTTATGCGATTTACGGATATCTACACTGCTTTCTGACATTTTCATCAATTGGAAATCCGATTTATGGCTAATACTGAAAGCAAGAGATTATGAATTTATAATCATAATTCTATTAAAAACTTTTAACAAAAGCCGTCACCAAAGCTGTCAAACTAAGTTCCATCAGTTTTGATTGGGACTGACGGGCTGCTATGTATGTGTTGCGCATACAAGTTGCATCAATGAAGCTACAGGGCTGAAACTTTCAATATTTACTTCATATTATATCCAGAGAAAAAGTTTATATCAGAAAATTCCCTCGTAAAAAATAGCCATTCAGGATTAGGGCGATTTAAGATGTAATTTCAAGCTAAATTGGTTTGTTAGTTTGCGTCCGGCAGTTTCTAGGCTTCTTTTTTGAAAATTGGGCTTTTTTGAGATAAAAAAAAAAAGGCGAAAACTTTTTTTCCTATTTCTTTTTTAATTGATCATCGATACGCTGCAAAATAAATCTGGTCACGTAACTGTTTCTATTGAGAGACTAAGAACTGTTTTTTATTTGTATGTTTTTTTGGGGGGGTGTTAACTGGTTCTGATATTGTAATCCTCTCTATATTTAGTTTATCTTTACGGTTTCCGCGGTGTTTACTTAATGAAACCAATAGATTGCAAATTTAGGATAATCATTCGATTATGTTTTATGATTAGAAAGTCTTGATTTACGATGAGTAGAGAAGCCACCTACCGGGAACATTTAAATCAAGTCTAATTCTAGTTAGTCCTGTGAAATAAATCCTCGGAGATATCTTGTTGAAAGTTCATGATGCAGAAAGAAAAAGATTTTAGACTAATTAGTAAAGCTCAAATTCTTAATTAAATGTAATTGCTTACGTTTTGCCCGGGAATAGTAGGTTACGTCAGAGCATGAGAGCGGAAAATAGTTTTTGAAGATAGTGGAACTATATAAAAAGTCCCTGGTTGATATGACGAAAACGTTGTTTTGGGATATAGATATACAAATGGTTTATCAGGGAAAGGGTCTGGTAAAAAAGAGGAAGGATGTATCATATGTCGGTCACATCATGTGATGAAGAAGGCTAGATTTGTCGAAACTTTGATTTGCAAACGAATCAAACAAAGAATGGAATGTACCGTACGGCCTTCTTGTTATGGATGGTGATGTTTTGGGAAGCTGGGACGAGAGTTGGTTGCCGTCAAAGCCTGAGGACAGAATATTCTCATTCCGTTGTTCAGCTTCGGAAGGAAACAGGCGGGGAAGGCTGAACCTCCAATAGATATGAACCTGACCAAGAATTATTTATTCTGTATTGCGTGATGTTGTGGCTGCAAATACGAGTTTGAGACCTGTTACCACTCAAAAGTAACATTGGAAGAGCACTAAAAGGCTGTTATCAGCGAAGAAACTTCTGCTAGGCCTGTCAGATTACGTTTGAAGGGGAAAGGAGAGCCACTGACAACTAAGGATTGACACCAAAATTTTGGACAGGGGATAACATTGGAGGATAAGACGTCTGAAAGAGTCTGCACACATGCTATGTTTCGAGAATTTCCTCTATAGAGTAGAGCTGTAAGCCATTTTAGAGCCTATGATCCTGAAGAAACGCTCCTTATGTACAAGGTCCATGAGCTACACTCCAAAACCTGGATTAAAACATTCATGTTTGGACATGTATGTATGTACAGGTATATTCATGTATCGAAAGCCGAGAAAAAGTGAATGTGCACAACTGGTGTATGTATATATACATTATACATACACCACATAACTCTATACACGGATAATATACACGCAAATGATAAAGACACCGCATAATTATATATGTATGCCTAAAAATATTATATACACAAAAAAATGGTAGATGAATAGATGCAGTTTTATATACATTTACAGAAAAGAGAATAATCAAAATTACTTCATGTACACTAAGGACATTTTTTAAGCGATCTCCCTCCTTCACCAACCACCCTTAAAACGAGTTATCTCACTTGATATCCATGTTTACAATAGAATGAGTTATCTCCCCTTTCTTGTTAGAAACACAAGTTACCTCCCTTATATACATTACTCCAGAAAAGAGGAAAGAATGATTTACCCTTTGTTATATTCCAAAAATGTCTGACTGTATACCCAGCATTATGGAGGTAAAAATTACTTGAAGATATCGTGTCAGTGTCAACAACCTTGGATGCTAACATATTTATGACATGAAAAATAATCAACAACATTGTTTCGATCTAACAACTGCTTCTATCCAAAGTTGAATTGCAGAATCCTCGGGTTTTCATGGCAATAACCTCCTATCTCCCGAAACAACATAACCAACAATCCCCATCTGAGGAAGTCCCAAGGGTACAATGGCCAATAATATGTGTTCAGATGCACCAAAATGAGGAGAGCAGTTTGGGAACACTACTATATAATGATAATCCCTCATCTGAAAACTAAAATAAGAAATGTCACTAGTGTACTCCTGTGTTGGCTTGAATATTCTGGTAACAAAAGCATATAATGATCCATGATTTTATTATATGGATCACTACAACTTAACCTCTTTTTCAAATGCAACAATATTGAAACAACAGGCCAAGTTGTTGTGATCAATATCATAAAATTATTAATTAATGATCATATGTCTGTGTGTGCGTGTTGGTGAAAATGACAATTGGAAGGTGAAGACAAGAAAAAGTAGTAACATCTCGAAAATTGTTTTTATCACGTGAGCATGTTTCGATGGTTTTCAGCCTTCATTTTCAGAGAAAATGGCACGGAGAAAATTACATGGTAGACAGACAGATGGACGTATACACTTGGGTTAGTAGTTAATGATAGATAATTCTGAGTGCCTGATAACGAGTAATAGTAAATGACTTTTTTCAAGAAAGTGGGCAGAGCTGCTGAATAATCATCTCGTCGAACCTCAGTTCAAAATCAGGAGCTGACTTTGTTCTCTTATCCTGACAACAACAAGAACAATCCTCACTATAATGAGGCTCGCAAACCAACATGTAAAACTCACATTCCCCAACCGTGATTTCAACTCACGAACAACTGATTGTCAGGAAGCTGTCTTACTGATTGACTAAACATGAAAAGTCTGACAAATCATTATTAGTTTGAATAGAAGTTGAAGTGGAGTTTGACTCTACAGTATCCCAGCTTATTACATACTTTACCCCCATCGTCCGACCTAAGTGGTCCGTGGTAAATAAAAATTTGGTTTTAATTGTGAGGTGAGTCTCCTGCACATCGTAATTTGCATTCAAATTCAATTGACATAGATTTGTGGGCTATTCCCAAACCTACCTCGCAAGCCACTGGTAGTAAACAATCTAAGCCGTCGTAAATCTTCCTTTGCGGAGCCAAGCCATGATTGGGTTTTTAGAACCAGTGCAAACATGCGTATGGATGAATAGCAATGATTCAAGTCTCATTTAGGAGATCATTTTTGGTAGATTAGAAAAACAAACATTCAACATGTTTTTCATCGCACGTACCCAGACCATCATTCAGCAAAGCATTAGCCCAAGCGGTTACAGCAGCCACTATGGCAAAATGGAGATGTTAGTTTGAATCTTGAAAAGGGTGCATACTTTGGTACCGATCCGTACTATTTAATAAAGGCTGTAGAATGATGGTCTGTATTGTAGCAATAAAAAGCAATGAGATTAAGATACTAGTTAAAAACGATCAGTGGTTTGTAATACTAATTAAAAATGAATAGTGGT
>OY735220.1:55866557-55911557 GCA_963457665.1 Thysanoteuthis rhombus
GACTTTTGGGATCATGCGACCAATATTTTTTTTATTCAGGGTTGAGCACTCTTTAAGTGAGGTAACTCGTTCATTGTAAGCATTATGCAACGCTCTTCCATAAGAATGGAGCACTCTGTTGGATGAGGGATTTAAGCAAAAATTGTATATATCGCTTAAATTCAGCCAGTTCCTGCCCAGTTCCGTGGCTCAGCGTCCGAATACCGGCCTCCAGGTCTGAAGCGAAGGTTTCAATCCAGCCTCGTGGTACTGGACGGAATAATGGATTGTCTGTAGCCACACTGAAGAGTTATAATACAACGAAACAGCTGTCTGTGGATGACACAATAATTATACATACATATATATGTGCGTGTGTGTGCATTTTTTGGTCGCACATTTCAGTTCTTGGACTTTTGTTCAAATGCAGATCATCATCATCATTGTCGTTGTTGTTGTCCGTTATGTCCTCTTCCGGACAAAATGTTTCCCGTCTCCTTCCATGACGAGCCTGTTTGCACTGATCTCTGCCATGTCTTACCTGCAAAACTCTCTCATCTTGCGTCTGGTGTTATTTGTGGCGTCTATCGTCTTACTGAAATCAATCAGTTAGTATTTTGCTCCATCTGCTGCCCTTTTTTCGCTATGTGCCCTGCCCATCCCCATTTTTGTTGTTGAATTACTTAAACGAGATCCTTCTCTTTGGTCCTCTCCCGGATCCAAATTCATCTTTTTTGTATTGTTGAGAGTTATTCCTAACAAGGGTGGAGAATCCAAAAGTCAATATTGGCATACGCGAGGACTCTTTCATGCTCACCATTTTGAATTCGATGATATTTCTCGGCCTACTAAGAGGTGAGATTGCATAAATTATGTATTTTATGGCGGCCATCTTAAAAATTAAAAATATCAGCTAAGCAGGTGTCTTTGCGAATCCAAACATTTTTTCTTCTTATGCTCTGAAGATTTCAAAAGTCTATAGTTTAGTTTATCTAGAAAAAATTTGAACGAACATACATAATAAATCTGAGAGTGCAAAATATGTGTTTTGTTGAATAAATTTATATTGCTAAAGTAAAAATGTTTTAATTACTTATTTTACTGATTCACTCAACACTGAACAAAATTTTGGCTTCCCAGTCTAAGAAAACATAGGAATTAATTAATTTATAGTTTTATAAATCTCAAAAAAATTTATGCGAAACGCTTCTTTATATCTTATTCAATGCATTCTTCGATAGTTCTCGAGATATGGGTCAGTTTCTTTACTGATTTACTCCTTTATTTGTTGGGAACTATCGAAGATAGAAGCATACAGTTTTAACCATTCGAGAACACATGAGTTAAAGATTCGTTTAGATTTTAAAATGACTAGTCATAGCCCAACTCGGTCTGGCCCGTTCATCAAACATTTTTCTACTCAATAACTTGGAAACTAACGAAGGTTGAAACGTGATGTCTCACCTATTGACAGCCCATTATTTCAAGATTTATTGTGTATGAGATAGGTGTGATGGTTTTAAAAAAATTATAGGTGGTAATTTGAGGTCGTTTTTTGGAAGCAAATCATTTTGGGTAATCTTTGCTTAAAGGGGTGTGAAAATCTCTTCATTTTTTGTCTATGTTGGTAACGGGTAAACATTTTCTGGCTATGTTTCCACCAATCAATTCAACAGTTAAAAATTAAAACAATTTTTGCAAAATTTTACAGAATACTTAAACTAGACTATTTCATTATGGAGAATCCTTGTTTATATTTATTGAATAAGTGAGGGGGAATTATATCTCCACTTCTAGGATATCCGAATATGGTTATCATTATTTTGTATATTCACATTAAAAGTATCCGTGGATTGTCAGGATGATCAAGTGACACCATCAGAAATCTTAAAATAACTTGTCACTGACATGCCACAACAGATAACAGACAAGAGAGTCGGTGAGTGAGTACTCGATCTAACCATGGTCTTAATTCATTAACAATTTATATTTTACAGTTGGTTTAAAATATTAAATTGGATTTGTGTGATAACTTTATTTTTGTTTTTTTAATGACTAGTTCCGAAAATGCCCGAATGCTATTCGATTTTAAGAAAATTTACGATAAAATAAAATACAAATTTGTTATATATCTCGCCGACAATTGTTTTAAAACTTGAATTGAGTAATTTCAAAAAACTGTGGAATTCCAAAGTACGATTTCAAAACAAATATCAGTGAAATAAGATGTTTAGGTAACAACATTTTGGTTTTTTTCATCATAAATCCCTGTGTAAACAAATCGTATGTTGGTGTTTTTAAACTTTATACACTTCAAATAAACTAAGTTATTAAAAAAAACCATTGTGTTTTTAAAACAATAGTTGTTGGTGTGAAAATGTAACAACATTGTATTTGATTTAAAAAGCATTAAGGAAGTAAAAACATTTGGCTATTATTCATTTTCCGTCACTTTATAGTTTCTCTTGTGTTAATTAACTCCTTCAGACCCTCTGATGTCATCCTCAAAGCTCTTACCATTTCGAAAGTCGGCTTCTCCAACAGGAACTGCATCCAAAGGCTGGATCCATTCTTCAACGTTGTGAAACGTATTGGCTTCCCTTGCACGTTTGCACATCGGGGCTGCAGCATGAGCGGGAACAAAAAATATGCAAGACCCAAATTGGGATCGAAAATCGAACCTTTTTTCATCTTCTTCAGCCGACCGAAAATACATAGATAGTCTTTGCCTGAAGACTGAACAAAATACTCACTGAGAGAGCAGGGAGAGAGAAAGTGAGAGTTTAATGCCTTTCTACTGCCAGCAGCCAAGGCGAGTGGCAGCGTGTGGACCCCAGTGCTCTCTGCCTGCCCACTTAGTCTGCTCTGGTCTGGTTTCCTTTTAAAGGCAAGGGTCACTTTTCTTTTGTTCTCTCTTAAATTAAGTTGCCCGTTTTCTTTTAACTGATACTGGAACCTGCGTTTTTCCCTTTTTTTTTCTCCTAATATCTCTTTAATTAGGTGTCGGTGACTGGCTATCTATCTGCACGGGTTCCAAGCGACTACGCTTTATCTTGTCGATAAATCTACTTACGACGTTTCTGCAGTCCTTTTGACGTCTGAAAATAGTTACTTTGTAACTTCTTGTCTTTGATCAAGTATTCACTTACACGCATGCAAAAGTATCTTTAACAAGAATGCTATTTAAGAATAAAATGAAAAATCTAAGAATAAAATGAAATAGTACCATCAGCCTTTATATTGTAACAATTGCATCTTGCTATGATGTACTATCGTCTAACATCAGTTACAAAAATAGTTTATTAAGATGATGTCTGATGTCATCAGTAATGAACCCATTTCGTTGACAAATTTTGGATCGTCATTACGCAGATCTGCCAGCTGGAAAACGAAGTGCACATTAGGAACGATAGCAATCGTTTAATCTTCGATCTCACCCTCCTGGGCAACAAATTGATGGCTTTATGTTCAAGGATTTCTGTCACTTCATCATCAGCCTCAGCGTGCTCGATCTTATTGTTTTCTTCATCTTGTTTTTTTCCAAAGTATTTTCTCACCCTTGAAATAAAAAAAAACTCATCCCCTTCGTCCGGTAGAACATCACCCTTGCCCTGGACTTTTTGTTGATTCCCTGTTAATGGCGTCATTAACTTCATCAGTTCCTTCAAAGTTTTTGGAATTTCGGTTTTCAGCAACTCATCTCGAATATTAACCAGCTTTTCTGCAACAAGATTGTAGATTAGTAGAGTGACAAGATAATTCTGACAGCCATCTAAGGCGTTTATTGCTCACAGACCTTTAAATCTGCTCGTGTAATTGATATCCAACGAATTGAAACTTTCATCGAGAAACTTTTGTCTTGAGATAGTTACAGCTTTGTTCAGATCACCGATAACTTGCTTCCAACAATGTATGGACGTCTTCAGTCATCAATTTGAATGTCTGATGTGAACTCCTCCCCCTCTGATTATCACAAAAATCCGACCTCGTTTAAACAATGCAGCTTTCACCGTGGGTATCATGTGAACATTATAGTCCCTTGGAATACAAATAACGTAATTTTCGGAGTGAAAAAGGTAGGGGGCAGTCTGGTTGTTTTGGGTGTTTTCTCAAGTCGATAGGAACCCTTAGGGAACAATCGAAACTGCATCGAATGGGGATTACTTGGTTTAGTCTGAGACCCTTATCCTTTGAATACATATTCTGGTTGCAATTTAATCTCTGGATACTTGTATATAAACAGTCCCGCGTTTACGGATGAAATATAATTTTCGTTCACATAAATATCGTATCTGGTTACATTGAGGCTTTTTTTTACCTGAGCTCTTATCTTAATGAATAATCGGGAAATCGATGCAAAAGGTATAAAAAAAAAACTTACTCGTAGTCCAAATATTTTTCAAGTGTTTGATAATACATTCCTTTCAAACAGACTGCTTCACTTGAAAACGCTCGTTGGGGTTTTCGTAAGCTAACATTGTATTCTCGCATCCAATTTTTGATCGACTTGTTGGAGAAGACAATAGTCAAACTCCTAGGGAGTTGAGTTTAGTCCAGCAACGAGTCAGACGGTATATTGAAGGAAGGGGAAGAGAAAAAATGATACCATGACGTCATTCGGTGTTGATACGTGACCAGGAAGAGGAAGAAAGAAAAGGATATTGGACTTTATATGTCATTCTCACAGAATTTGTTCGTTCTGATCACACTTTCTGGAATTCTTTCAACTAACAACGCTTCTTTAGAAAGTTATTTTCACTTGACTTAATATTCATATTTAAGTTTTAATAAGAGTTGAATTTGACTCTGAAGCTGATATTCTTGTTTACTTCTTCTGTGGTAACTCTTTTGATTGCTGCGAGAGCCACTGTTCATAAAAAAAAGGCTACACTGGGATATAAACATCGATCTTTGGATCCCTGCTTTCATAGTACCCCGTACATCTGAGAGAAAAATCAGTGCTAATAAGCTTTCTGTGCATCTATGATGGTTACTCTCCTCAAGCCCTCAGATTAACAGAAATTGCTCTTTGTCGTTGGATCTAATATTCCCGTCTCAGATTTGATCGCCTGACCAAGACACCGCATTCAAAGCTTCACTTCTTTACCAATGTTGGATCATAGTGTGTAACACCTTTGAGATCCAGGTAGATTTCACGAACAGCTCTAGCAATATATTTTTTGCAAGCGACCCTTTCAAAGTTATTCTTTATTTCGTCGTTGTAATCGACTTTGAATTGCATTCACATCGACACTTGTGGCATAATTTGAATTATATTTTTCTTTCTGGGCACGTACGAATAACCTTTCAAACGAACTCATCTCAAAAAAATCTAAATTCTGATTTAAACTCAGCAGTCGCTTAACATACACAGCTTTACCAATGAATAGTCTACTAGAACAATAACAATTTTGAGAGGACTACTATTTGCCAAAATTTTCGTCCAAGGTTGTTGACTTCCACTTTGAGCCAAGCTACACTTTGCAGAATTTTGAATAACACTATTTTCATCTTCGGAGAATAAACACGTTGGATGCTTCCCAGTGCTTTCATGGTCAAAACCAGTTATTATTATAAAATCTATCAACACATGGAACTTTGGAGAGACACAGTGGATATATTGTCTGATGAAGTAGAAAGAAACGGTTGGGTAAGGAAAGTGAAGATTGTTTATCATGAAATTATTCCCTGTTGATGCACATAGGTATACCAGAGGTTAATGATTTCAAAACCAAATTTGTATTTCCTTTCCTGTTGAGGAATCATCTATTGATGAACATCAAGTTCATTGTGAAAAGGATTTAAGTAATTCAGAAAACTTAAGCCTGATTTGATAACATTTGCTAAGAAATTCTTGGGAAAATTTGAGCCGGTTTTGAGGGGATTTGCTAAGAAAACCGAGGCTCAAAGAAAAAATAGTTTGCTAATACTGGAAAAAAAACGCATATTTTAGTCATTACATGGAAGTATATCTACCAAGCAACAGGGGTAGATTAGGAGCAAGTGAGAAGGTAGTCGTTTATTTATCGTAAACATTTCTGACGTATCTTTTTTACACAAACGCATGTATACATATATATATATATATATATATATATATATATATATATATATGTGTGTGTGTGTGTGTGTGTGTGTGTGTGTGTATATATGTGTTTATGTTTGTGTATGTGTGTTTGGGGGGTATTTTTTTCGATACTCTCCTTTTCCTTAATTGGAAAGTTACTATGTTTGTCACAAGCCTCTAGTAAAACATCTCATCACATGAAACTTTATAGAAAGGTAGAAAAAAAACTTGAGGTAAAGAAAAAGGTTTCATCGGCAATAAAAAGCGCTTTTGGATCTCACTTCGTCTGAGACAAAAAAAACCCAAAACTTTTTCCTTTTTTTCTGCGAATTCTTCGGGTGTTGCTTCCTACCATTTTGCTCCTTTTTTTGTCTTCCACAAATTCCTTCTGAACAACTTTTTTTTTTCATACTAACCACTTGCGTTGGACGCTGGGAAAAGAGACAGTAGCATCCCATTGATTGTCTGGTCGGTTATATATATATATATATATATATATATATATATATATATATATATATATATATATATATATATATATATATATATATATATATATATATATATATATATCCGTGTGTGTGTGTGCATATGCGTGTATATATATATATGTGTGTGTGTGTGTGTGTGTGTGTGTATACACGTATATGTGTGTGTATAGACATATATGTGTGTATATGTGTATATATATGTGTATATGAAAATATATATATATATATATATATGTAAGAGGTTCTGCTTGAATAAAAAGACCGTATCTATCCTGCTGATTGTCTCATCCTTTTTAACCGTGCAGAAAACGTGTTTTGCTTTTGCGTAGCAGCGACTGAAGACGAGTCTGCTTCTCTTGACTAGAAAGTTTCTTCTTTTTTTTCCTCACTCCAGAATATTTTTTATTTTTTCTGAGCCTTTCCATAGGAACAGAAACTTCTTGCGTGTGTTTTTAATCTCGCCCAAATCCAATTTATTTTTTTCTCCGAGGTTCATTTATTCAGAGAATTCGTTCGAACCCTCTCCGTGCTTTCATTCATTGATTTTTTTATTATTATTATTATTATCATTCTTGGCATTTTTCGTTCATTTGTTTTATTTCATCCAGATTCTTTTTCCATTTACCTTTCTCCATGTATAATTTATTCTTCTTTCCAGAAAAATTGAGATTTTAACACGGCATGCTGTCATAGATGTGGGTCACTTTTTTTTCTTTTTTTCATTCTTTCTTTATTTTTCTTTTATCTTTATTCGCTACACATTACATTCTTTACTTATTCATTCATTTATTTATTTATCCATTTCTTCTTCTTGTTTGTATTGTATTAATTTATGAATTTACAATAAGATATCTTTTATTTGTTTGTTTTTTTGTTTTTCACTTCACAACTCTTTCTTCCTTAATACAACAGTTTTTGTTGAGACTATTGAACTCTTTTTTCCTTTGTTTTTTTTTTGTTTGTTCTTTTCTTTGTTACCTTAACGTCTCTGCCGATCTGCATTCTCCAGGTGTACAACCCAAAAGGAAATGCACGTATCTGTTTTTCAAGAACTCGAAAAATTATAAAAATCACAAAAAGGCAAACATATTTATTGACTGAAAGATTTGGATTAGGAACGAAGCCTTGTGGAAATTGTAGCTATACTGAGAACTGTTTATGTAATGAATAAGATGCATGCATCAAAAAGAAAGCAGTGTCTTCAAAAATTGTGAAGGATCATAAGAAACAATTAGTTAAAAATAAGCGAAAATGAAAAACTTGGAAATTCAAAAATTTTAGTTGCAATTACGATGGAACATCAACAGACTATTTCTTTCAGGCCGCTGAAAACCATCGACTTTTGAGGAAGGAACACAATTTGGAAAATTCGGTCATATATATATATATATATATATATAGTGAAAAATCCTTTTAGAACTAGTAGCACACCATCTTACATATTTTGCTGAACAACATTATCAGAATATTTGAGAATCGCTAGAGTCACTCTGAGATTTATTGATTTCATACCGAAAATTGTTTCTTCAGTTGAAAGAATGGTCTATCAAGGCGGTGAAATTAGTAAGATTTTTAGGTAATTTGATAAAACCATGATTAGACACCGTGATCCCTTTAGAACTTATCAATTTGACCATTGTGAAATAATAACGAAAATTGACGGTAACGGTAACGAGAGTATAAAAATAGAATAAATGAATAGTGTATATTAAAGAAAAGTAAAACTGTATCAATGTTAGGGGAATTAAGAAACCAATAGAGATGGATCCAGTCTTTATCAGAGTGAAATATCTTTGCATTGACTGGAACCAGGGAAAGGGGAAAACATTTGGCTCTGGTCTATTTTTCGATTGATTAATAGTTGGGCAGGATGGGAGATCGAACATGGAATGCCATGTATCAAATCATCCAAGAGTATCAGTGGAATTGCCTATTGAAGTGTAACTAACCGCTAGAAAGTGGTTTCATTCCTAAAACGCACACTTTATTTGACAATTAAAAGTGTTAAAAAACACATTTGATAGAAGCGCAATGGTATGCGACGTCGCAAAATTAACTTTGAGATGATGGAAAAAAATTGTCTAATTATTCGATCGAATGTATTTGTAGAGAATCAACTCGAAAAAGTTTTCTTCTGTGTAGTTAGTATTCTTATTGATGATATCATAAGTTGACTGGCATGTAGTCTTAGATTAACACCGACACAACAGATTAAATATTCACATGGGTGAACATTCAATACAGAATGACACGAACAGTCAGTCACGTCTGTTGTCATACTTATTGATCCCTCGTAGTTAGATACGTGTTCTAGGTAACCCTATGTGAGTAAGCCCTTTTTAAAAAAAATAGATATATTATATAGAATGATATCAATATGCAATAATGATAAAAACTTAAAACATAAAATTACAAACTAGATGTATGACATAAGCTATATAGTAAGAAAGGGGGTGTTCTTTGATCAGTACTGCTTGGTAGACATGTTAATATAAATGTTCTGTTTTTTTTTTTCAAATTCCCAAAACAATTACATGGTAAACAACCGATCCGACGAGAGATAATCTATACATGCATCACAAAAACAAAGTATATGTGAAATAGAGAGAAAACACGGAAAAATTACATAGATTGCATTGACAGATACTCGGAAATATGGGATTGAAGTGACAGAAAAATATTTATGGAGAATCCTTTTATTGTTTAGTGTCAAAGCTTTAATGCTTTCTAGACTTTATATTATCATTATTATTATTATTATTATAATTATCATTATTATTATTATCAATGCGCCCAGAAGGAGTATAAGCATAGACACGATAGAGTGGCAACGATGATACACTGGGAACTAAGTAAACAAATGGGATTCAACCATGGGGAAAAGTGGTATCAGCACAAGCCAGAGGCAGTTTTGGAGAATGACAACCACAAACTACTCTGGGACTTTGACATCCAAACTGACCACCTCATCCAGGCAAGAAGACTGGACTTAGTAATAGTAAACAAAAAAAGGAAGGCCTGCCAAATAGTAGACGTTGCTGTACCTGCGGACCATAGAGTAAAAAAGAAGGAGGGTGAAAAAAGGGAAAAATACCAGGACCTAGCAAGGGAGTTAAGGAAAATGTGGAACATGAGAACCAGGGTAGTACCGGTCATAGTGGGCGCACTAGGAACTGTCCCCAAAACGCTGAGGGAGAGACTGGAGGAGATCGGGATTAGGGGGAGGATAGAGACCGTACAGACCACAGCACTACTGGGAACTGCACGGATACTGAGGAAGGTGCTAGAAATATAAGTACTGCAACGAATAGTAGCTCTGTCATGATATGCGAAAGAGGGAGGAGACGTTAGCTGAAGACCTGAGGAGACTTATTGTCACTCAGCCTTCAGCGATAACCACTGGGCAACCGGTGTGAAACTGTAAATCGTAGAATTACTGCGACCTATGAGTACTAGGAGAGGAGGGCTGGAGACTTGAGGAGACTTGCTGTCACTCAAACTCCAGCGGTTACCACCAGGCAACTGGTGTGAGATTCCAAATAATAATAATAATAATAATATATGTATATATGATCTGACGAAATGATTATAAATTGTTGTATTATTTTGAAACTCTTTTCCAAATAATCCCCCATTATTACACGGTGAAAGTATCATTTTACCTGGACAACGAGAATAGAATAACCAATTAAAGAAAATTCTCTGCAGCATTTTCTTTGATTGTTTATTCTATTTATGATGTCTAGGCCAACTGATATATTGGCCGTGAAATGACGGGGAACATTAAAAAAAAATAGTTTCAAAATGATATGATGCAATTTATAATTGTATATATATGTATATATAAGATTCTTAGATCATCTCCAAAAATTTAACTAATCTTTCCCTACCGTTCCGGAAAATGTCATTGAAATTCAGTGAGAACTTTTAGAAATATTTTGTGGTGTGGACATATAGTTACAAATGCAGGGGAGGAATTCTAGGATCCGGTCAGACAGGAAGATACAAGTGAATACATATGTGTGTGTGTATGTATGTATGTCGAAATTATTCCCTTACATTATTTGTATTTTCGTGTTTGACATTTTCGCGATGAAAAAAAGGCCAGGAATCTTTTTAAAATCTTTTTACTATTTAGAAAATAGTTTTGTAATAAAATTAGGAAAAGTTCGCTATGGTTGACTTTAAAAAAATAAATGGAAAAATTATTGATTTTAGCATGAAATAAATCTGCCCATTTTTGTAGAAATATTTTTCAATGATAAAAGAATGATATCATTGCTTTTCGTAGCAGTTATCAATCTTTTCGTTCCTTTTTCTTTTTTCAATGTTGACACAAATTTCTTTTCAGAATTTGTTACAAACAAACCAAACATACGAAATTGGTTCACTATGTGAGCGCGGACGCTGACCCCAAAATATTATTGTTAAGTTTCAAATCTTACTCATGATTTTTCAATTCTTTGAGTGTAGTTCAACAATTTAGCACAAACACAACTGTGTTCCTTTAACTATGTTACCATAAATGCACAAGGCGGCTAACAGAAACCAAATCATCCAAATATGAAAGATACGAAAATAGATAAATATGATTAAAAAAGATTGATAAATATGAATAGACTGAGATAGATATACTGATAGATATGAACACATTGGGATAGATAGATAGATAGATAGATAGATAGATAGATAGATAGATAGATAGATAGATAAAAAAACAGACTGAGATAGATAGATAGATAGATAGATAGATAGATAGATAGATAGATAGATAGATAGATATGAACAGACTAAGATAGATAGATTGATATGAACAGACTAAGATAGATAGATGGATATGAACAGAAACAGATAAATATGAACAGACTGATAGATAGATAGATAGATAGATAGATAGATAGATAGATGGATAGATAGATAGATCCACGCAAACAGACTGAGATAGATGTATTGATAGATATGGCTCGCCTACGTCTACGTCTGTGTAAATATATGAGATGAAACTTCGTGTAAATCTGCAGCAGTCGATGTCGCACAAGATGTTCGCAGCTTCATTTCCGCCCATCACTTTTTAGATAAATAAACATCATAAAGTCATTTGGGAATTTCAGATCCCCGACACTGTTAATCCACCTCTACAAAACCAAACTCCCTCAAAAAAAAACCGTACCAGATAGAACGACCCAAACTAAAATCAACATTCCAACAAAAGGAAATAAAAAGGTCTGGTTTGTCATTCAATAGAGACCGTCCTGTGAACATGTCTTTTGGCAGCATACCGTGTTTGGGGTCATATTTTTTTTCTTTTAAATTGGAAAAGGGGTGATCAATGATTCTTCTTTAGCCTTTGATGGGTTGGTGATCACTAAAACCTCCCGTATTTTCAAAAATACAAACGTGAATGCTGCTGTGCTAGCAATTTAGCGTAAACTTCTATTGTTAATTGGACCTCTCACTTTATAGAAGGCGACAAAACAGATAAAAACGTTTTTTGTCAGACATAATGAGTAAATGTTTAATTTTTCCACCCTCTAGCTCTATCGGTGCAGCTTGTGCGAGTAACATATTCATAGCCATCCAGCGAGCCAGAATCACTTAACAACTGAAGGAATCTATGCTGACAGTTTTTGTTGACTGTTTCTAGTCGTTTTCGGTAACTATCCATTATTGAATAGTAATGGGAATCGGTCGAATGGATTTCTGAAGAGCGTTAGAAGCCACCAACTAAAACTGTCACCGATTCTGTTGACATACGTTTCTTCAGTTTCTAAGTCATTGCAGATGGTTCTGTGTATATATCACGCGTACAGGTCGCACTTATGACCTGAAGGGCTGAACAATTAGATATTTGCTCCTAATTATATCTATAAGGAACGGTTATTCTGTAGGTTTCAAATGTGTAGGGGGTCAATTTGCTATGTAAGATTATGTTAATTTGGTCTCTTAGTTTGTGCGTGGAAGCATTTACGCTTGTTTGTTTGTTAAATTCGCACGTTTATAATGATCATCATCCAAAAAACGACTCGGGAAATAACATTCATTGATCACCCTATTTTCTATTTTTAATTGATCACACCTAAAACTGTATATGACAGTTTCTATTGAAGGACTAACCAGACCTATTGGTTGTTGGTGTTTGGTCTATATTCAATCAATATGTGATGATCAATATGTATGCTAATAAAGTTTGCTGAAGGGTTATTTTGAGACCTTTCCAGTGATCACTACACAACAAAAGCTGAAATAAGTAATTAATTCATCGATCACCCTATTCCTTTTTTAATTGATCATCCCCAACAAAAAACTTTGACTACCTGACAGTTTCTACTGATGACTAACCAAACCTGTTATTGTATCGCGGTGGGAATGTCTTGAATGAATTTCCGTTCAACGGACGCGTCTTTGCTGTTGCTTGTTTGTGATAGGTCTCTCAGATCGATATGTGATCAATATGTATGTTAATAAAGGTTGCTGAAAGGTTAGTTGATGGTATGGAAGATTTGTGGACTGTGTCGCTCGAACCTCTTTAGAGAAAATGGAAATGAAATGGAGTTCCGTGGAAGGACTGAAAAACCTAAAGAATACTTTTCTAATTTGCATCTTTTAACAAAAACCAGACGTTTTAGATTACAGATTACACATGGACTGAATAACCATTCATGAGGACATCTTCCAATGTGGCTATGGTGGGGCTCCATTCATTTCATAGATAGATAGATACGAACGAAATAAATGGATAGTTAAATAGATAGATATAAAAAGACTGTGAGAAAAGGAGAGACAGAGAGGAGGGAGACAGAGAAAGAGAAAGAAAGGGAGATAGGAAGAAAGAGAGAGAGAAAAGAGTGTGTGTGAGAGATATGGAAAGACGGAGATAAGTACAGCTTCCAATCTGGCTATTGTAGGGCTCCATAGATAGATGTATAGATAAATCAAGGAGACAAAGACAGATAGATAGAGAGAAACAGAGAGAAATGAAAAGACAGAGACAGATATGGAAAAACAGATAGTTAGATAGATAGACAGATAGATAGATGGGTAGATATGGAGAGAAATGTTAATATATATATATATATATATATATATATATATATATATACATACATACATACATACATACATATATATATATATATATATATATATATATATATATATTGATCGATTGATTTTTCAAAAAACTGACCGAGAGAGAAAGAGAGGGAGAGATGAAAAGAAGAGATTGAGATGAAAAAACGGTGATAGATATGGAAAGACGGATAGATAGATAGATAGATAGATAGATAGATAGATAGATAGATATGGAAAGACAGAGATTGATAGATATATTGGTAGATTGATATAAAAAGACAGAGAGAGGGAAAAGGGAGAGATGAAAAGACGGGATAGAGATGAGAAAACGGTGATTCGTAGATAGATAGATTGATGGATAAATAGATAGATATGAACTAGTGTAGAGAAGTTTGGCGAATCTTGGTGAAGGTGTATGTCCAACGATAGATGCTATAAGGCTAATGATGATGATGAACCTATCCCAGTAAGAAAAGGACTTCACATTCAACTTAGGTGATCGTACTAAAACGAGTGAGTCCAATGCATTTTGGCTGTAACTGCGTTCATCAAAACGCTAAAGGATAAGTACGACTTTTGCAATGTTGAATCTGATTCATCCTCCAAATTCTGAAATAGCCTGCTTTTCAGAATTTCGCTTTATACCATCTTTTTCACTTTTACGGAAAAAAGCGGAAATTGCTCTCAGCGTTTGTTTTCTAGCGAGCCATTATCGGGGCAGCGTGAATACTCTTCCTCTTTCTCCTAAATCCCACTCCCCTCTGCTTCCCATCACGAAACCTCAAGACGATGAAGTCTAACATGCCATCATCAATCCGAGGGGTTGGGAACGCTCAAAATATTTCTCTGTTTACATCTTTTATAATCGCTTTTTCGCTTTAAGCCAAAGGCTTTTTTAGGAATGCTCTACTTTTGGATAGCGAAGAAAACCTATAGATACCCTGGAATGTATTTTGAATGAGCAGTATCGTAGGTACTCATACATTTTTGAATCGTCGTCTCAAATTGGCGGTGAATCTACAGATATGATGAACAGAGATTTTGGGGTCTCTCTCTTGCACTAAACACTTCCACTCAGAGGGAACACATTTTCTGATAAAAAAATATCTCTTACCCATGATATAAGACAATGGACTCTTGCACTGAAAGGAACCTAACATTTTTTTCCCACAGATCATTCAATAGAAATTCTTCTGTTTTTTTCACGGACTTGACTAATTGATCACTATAAAGTGAGTGCCAGAATTATCGGATACATTAAAAATATTCAGTATAACATCGTTGGAAAGATTCGAAATTAAGAGAATTTGGATCAAACATTGGAAAAATACTATAATTTTGGAAGATATAGAAACTATATTGAACATTCGAAAGTCGTGTACGTAAATCAGAAATCTGATGACAAGAAGGTTTAATTGTACATCTTTTTTGCAATGTATCGGATACTTTCTGCGCTCAGTGTAGACACTAAAAAAAGGAAATCCACTTTACAATCAATTTAGAATGAATTTATAGAATTCACAAAGTCTGGACTTTATTAGATGTTTGTCTTCTTATCTGAAATACAAATATCTCTATTTGTTCAAACGATATATTTTAATGAAATTCATCATAAAACAAAAGATAAAGCGTCGAAAGATAAAGCGTCTTTTACTACGTTTGTGGTTGGAATGTGTGCATATGATGCAGGAGTCAGTTTTATCATCGTAGCCTACGGTATCTTAATTAATGCTGACGGGCGAAAGATAAGTGAGCCCTATATATTTGGGCAGACAAGTACGATCAAACGATTTATTTCAACAAATTCATTATATAATGATAGATAAAGAATTGTCTTTTCCTGCGGGTGTGGTTGGAATTATTAGATATAATGCAAAGGACTGTTTCATCGTCATTGCTGTAGTGATTTAAATTGCCACAGACAGGAGTGAGATACGCAAACCCTATTTATTGAGGTAAACAACCTCTATCAAACGATTTATTCTAATCAACTTTATTTCAAATGGAAGATAGTGTCGGAATCGTCTTTTCCAGTTGATGTGGTTGGAATTTTTTTATATATTGCTGGAGACAATTTTATCGTCGTGACCCTGTTGATTGTGATTATTGCTGACAGGAGATAGGTGAACCCTATTTATTGGAGCAGACCAGCTCTATCAAACGATTTCTTTTAATCGAATTCATCTATAGAAAAAATAAAAAAAAGAAGAAAGTGTCAGAATTGTTGTTTCCAGTGGGTGCAGTTGGAATTTGTCGATATATGGCTGGAGACAATTTTACCGTCGTGACCATGGTGATTGTGATTATCACTGACAGGAGATAAGTGAACCCTATTTATTTGGACGGACCAGCTGTATCAAACGATTTCTTTCAACGGAATTTATTATAAAACGAAATATAAAGCGTTTGAACTGTCTGCGATTGTAGTCGGAATGTTTTGATATAATGCTGGAGACCGTTCTATCCTTGTTCCAAGTGCAATTTTAATTAACACTGACAGGAATGAGATAAATGAACCCTATTTGGGGCAGGCCAGCTCTAAGAGAGAAAAAAAAGAATGATGGGAGTGAGCTTGCGTGACTGCAAAGCAACATTTTAACGACGCTTTAAAACTGAGTAGTGTTTCTAATGATTAGTCTTCTTGTCTACAGTGAAAACAAATGAAGGGTTATATTTTCTAAACGGCGTGTTTACTCAATCGTTCCACCAGAGACGAGATTACATCTGCAGTTCTCAATGTTTCCCATCCAGGACCCTTTTTTTCTTTGCTCTACCAGTATCCCTACAAGTTAGCTTTGAGTGGTGGTATAACTAAAAGCGACAACAATATTCGATCGTTCAACCGGCGGCGCGACATCATCAGCGACATCATCATCATCATCATCATCATTATCATCATCATTACATTAGACACTTGGTGCGTTTAGAGTGTTTCTGCAGATACTGAAAACGTCAGTATGTAAAAAAAATATGAACTCCCTTCCATTTCTTATTAATTAGTATCTACATGGAAGCTTTAGCTTCTTTCTTATCATCTCAGGAGAGTTGTCGCCCTTTGAAACGCTGTACAATGTTGCCCTTCTTACACGAAGTTCTCCTAGAAGATTCTTTTTCAGGTTTAGAAGCTTTCAATCGATTTGGCCCTAAAACCACCCGGAAATTTGTTGGTTTTTCAGAGTGAAATATTTTCATGTTTTAAGATCAGGGTTCGATTGCAATTTAACTACAATGCTAAACTATTTTTACAGGAAAAAGGGTCAAATTAATTTTCTTCTCTTTGGTTAAAAAATAGCGTAAAATAAAAAATAGAAATATAAAATTATTAAATCTTATCTCTTATGATAATTTTATGGGATTAGAATTAGAATTATGGTTAAGGGTCATGTTTACGTTGATATACCCAGTCGGTATTTTCCTCAAAAAGAGAAAAAAAACTCACTACTTGAGGTCAATATTCAAGTCGATGTAAGTTTTGTACAATTTTGATTTTTAATCGTGACCCCCTTCTTTTGCTCAGTAAAGAGGCTTGGATTGTTCATTCCACCCACTGAAGCTTATGATCATAGTTTGATCCTATGTAAAAGCCAGGATTACGAATGCTGATTTTCAAATAGCAAATGCTCCCCCCAACATGGAAGATTGATGCAACACAATCTTCATTCTCTGTATTCCATCCAGTTTTTCACTTCACTATCATAAGCAACGTAAGAATGAGTTAAAAACATCTGAGTTTTAACGTCCTCTGTTGAACATAGACCTTCCAAAAGATTCACCAGATCTCTCTATCATCAACGTAGCTCATCACGCTACTTTATTTTATGAGTGCCACACTTTTTCATATGATCTCTGGGACATATGTTGTGAGTCGTGATGTCCAGCCGTTATCTGAGATAGCCTTTTGAGTTTTCTAATGGATTCTATGATATTTGCTTTCCTTTAATGTAATGTGCTGTCCTGAGATCTCTCCATGTGATGTTGGCCATGAAATATTTCCTGTGCACGTTATTTCCCAGTTCGAGGAAAAATCTTTTGGTTAGGTTCCATGTTTCCATTCCATACGTGACTATCGAGGAGATCCGTTAGTCAATTATGAACCCACGTTTTTAATGAGCATCTAGGCGTTATTTTTCCGTCAATCCTCCAAGTTGTGTCCGAATCTTTTTTTCCACCCTTCCCCAAGCCATGGCTAAATAGCAAGGTTGCTACGTCCTTTAGCCTTGTGAAATAGAGCATCTAAGATAAAGGCAATCTAACGGAAAAGGATGACAGCTTGGCAGTCGCCATTGCTGGCCCCAAGCCCGGGTAAAAGAGGAAAGTAGGGAATTGAAATAGAAACTCCACAGTGTAAAAGCCTAATTGCTGCAGAAACAGTAGAGTTGTTGCAGTCCTATGCCCCACAAGCAGTCTACAGAAATAAACAAAACAAAAGCCAAAAAACCTTAAAATAAATTATTGAACTGTTTCTAACTTTCTCGCGAGAAACGTTCGTCGCTATCTTCGAATAATCAATAAACAACTCTTCAGCAATACAAACATATGAGCTTTCTGGCACAGGTAGTTTGTTTTATGGGGAGGGCGTTAGTTTTGTTCGCTTGCTTTATACCCCTGCCATTTTTATCTCTTACCTTTTTGGGGGGGTTAGTACTCCTGGCGACCGTACTTGTTATTGTTACTGCTGTTACCGCATTTTTTGATGTTGTTATTGTTGGGTACTTTTGTTTTATGCGTTCGTTTTTGGCCGAAGAATTTTTGACGATGTGCCAAATCTGTGTTGGGGAAAACAAGTCTATCTGTTTGGCTTTGTGGTCGTTTATGGCTTAGCAGTAAAACGTCGCTTTTGCTTGAGGCGACCACAGTCGAAAACCTGATCAATGGTGACCAGGGAGGACGGTTGAGTGAAATGGGAGGGTAGGATATTCATAAACTTCTATGTTATTTCAAACACACACACACACACACACATATGTATATATATATATATATATATATATATATATATATATATATATATATATATATATATATATATATATACTACGTCAACGTAGATGTACAGTATCTGCCATAAACAAGCAGCCATTGTGATTCTAATGGCTTGGTTTTGGGAGTAAAAAACAGGGCCATTACACAAGAACATATTTGGCAATCAACATAACAAGCCATGTATTTAATCATGTTTTGTGGTTCTGAATGCAAAAATTTCTGGGAAATGATCTCCAACCCTGGCTCGCAATACATTATGATTCCAGCAATCTTTAGAAATGAAAACAGATTTTGTGCTTGTTCAAATATTCATGGACAATACTTTTTTTCATCAATGATAATATAAAAAAATACTTATGACAATATATATATATATATATATATATATATATATATATATATATATATATATATATATATATATATATATATATATATATATATATATATATATATATATATATATATATATATATATATATATATATATAATGTACTTGTGTGTTCACATCACAGCCACGGAATACAGGATGTTACTTTATCAGCCCGGAGAATGGAATCGGCGAACCGAGTTCAGATTCAGGTTAAAGCTCGCTTTGGTCACCTTTCACTAGCCTGAACGTTGGTTGAGTGGAGCCTTCGTCCAAAAGAGCTCGCAAGTCATCATTTCGTAACACGTTTGGTTAATCGCTGCAGGGTTTGTCCTCTAAATCGACTTCACCTTTCTTGAACTTGCAGACCATTCACAACACGTATTGCTTCCAACGGAAACATTTTCGTAGGCTTCATCATTCTTTGTTCCTGATGCTATCTAACTAAATTTGGAAAAGAAAAAACAAGCCGTGTTTCGAGTCCACCCTTTCTATCATTTTTAATCACCGCTACCCAGACAGACCAGTTTAATCAGTGTTGCTGGGTTTAGGTTACTCATGTGGTCTGACATTTATATGTATCTATCTGGACTTTGCCCACCTGTGATAATTCATGGCGATAATTTGGAATTTTGCGCACACACTTCTCTCAATGAGTAAGGAGAATGGTTCTCTTTTTTTAAATCCCTTCCAAAATAGATTTTTATTGGGTGGTTCAATTTACATTGATGTTTCATGCCAAATCAGTCCCCTACTTTGTGTACAACAGCATTCACGCTTGATTTTTGAAAATCTGTACAACTTTTTAGTAGAATGAAAAAAAAAGAAAAGTAACTTATTCATTGATCACCCCTTTTTGGAATTTTAACTGATCACTCTAAGCGACTAACCAAACAGGTTTTATTTTGTTTTTTGTTGTTGTTTTTTGTTGTTTTTTTTGGGTTTTTTTTTTTTTTCTCATTATTTCATGAAACAGTCAAGCTGGTAATATTTATTTGACGCCCTGTTTGAGATGACCTCCTGTTATTACATGGTGAATTTGTTATTTGTCCTAGACAGCGTAAATAGAAAAACCATTAGAAAAAAAATTAGCTGATGCAGGAAACTGCAACTGATAGGTAACTGAGTTAACGGGAGGTCATTTCAAAAAGAGGTTAATAAAATATAACGTATTTATGATTATTTCTGTTGGATTATGTATCCATTTCTCATATTGGTATGTATATACACACACACAAAACCACACACACCCACACATATATGTATATATCATATATACTAGTAATTACGTACATACAGACACATATATATGATCTTATATATTTATTCAGACATAATCTCATACATAAATATAGGCCGAAATATATATTTTATTTACGCACATGTTCATGCAGACATAGACACTCACACATATATACTTACTTAGCATTACATGCAATAGCCATACACACGCATATAAATATATCTTTATACATACATCTAAGCAGACAAATACATATATTTATACATATATATATATATATATATATATATATATATATATATGTATATATATATGTATAATTGGCCCAAAATAAATATTTGTCCTTACCCATATATTCATATAGACATAATCTCTCTTTCTTTCTCTCTTTCTCTCACGCACACACATGTACACAGACATACATGCGTGTATATATATATATATATATATATATATATATATATATATATATATATATATATATATATATATATATATACATATATATATATATGTATGTATAAATGAAGAGATGTAGATTTTGTAGCGATCAATAGAATCCAATTTGCAGTTTTTATACTTCTACTAACGACACCCGGACAGGCTCGAGCTGTCAGTCCATACATCTGCATTGCAATGATGCACTGAGTCAGAATTGCCGTCTCGGCCGTGACCCCGACCACGAAACGACTTTCACCCTGACACTATCAACCTCACACATCCCACCTTCCAATCGACCCCACTCCATGCCCAGACTAACGACCCCAAACACCATCAGCCCGCTCGACCATCACCCTCCGAGAGTTTTGTCTGCAAATATCCCATTTTCTAGAACAATTTTCAACACTGCTTCCTCTAATAACAACTCGCTTCTCGAAAACGTCGATTTGCTCAGCGCGATTTCTTGTCGGTCTATGAAAGTAAATTATCGAACTTTCTTTCTCGGGTGTCAAAACTCAATAAACATATTTCGACCTTTCTTCTCTACGTTTTTTTTTTCTTCTCTTTCAAATCAACTGGCAATCAAAGCTGTCAACTTATTCTTCTGCAGTCTTTAAGTGGGTCTATCTATGCATATGTCACGCAGACAGGCTGCACGAGAGGGGGACTGGAAATTTAAACATTTGCTCCCTACCCTAACCAAGAGACAGGCCTGCAAACTGGGAAGTATGCAATGTGCACATGAGAGAATCATACTCACCCTTACATGGAGAGATCATAAGACAGCACTGTATATAAGGGGGAAAACAGGTGTTCGTGACATCATAGAAATTATTATAAAACTCAAATGGCAATGGGCAGGCCATATTGCAAGAAAGACAACTGATGGACATCACATCTCACAACATGGATCCCCAGAGATCACATAAGAAATCGAGGCCGACAGAAGACAAGATGGAGAGATGAACTTGACAGATTCAGGAAATACTGGCTTCGCAATGCTCATGATCGGGAATTGTGGGAAGGTCTATGTCCAACGATGGACATTAAAAGACTGGTGATGATGATGATGATGATGATGATGATGATGATGATGATGATGATGATTAGAAACTTTTTTTTAAAGAAAAATATCGCCTCGAACAAGATTTTAGAGTTCAATTTGCAGTGTAAGTTCATGTTAATTTGGTCACCTAGTTTGTGTCCAGCTGCATTCATACTTGTTTTCTAAAAATTTTGAAATTTACGTGACTAAAGAAAGGTTTAGAGAGCTAATTATAGAGTCCGTTTTATATTTATTTTTTTCCCGTTTTTCTCTTGTGTTGACGCATAATTTAAGAAGTATACAATGAGTGCAAAAAATTCTCCGCTACATTTGCAAAGAGGTTTATTTCAACAAACTAATACAGCTTAAAAAATTACAGAATTCAGATTAGAAATGATCATTTGTACAAAGAATGAAAATATTTAAAAAAAGATTAATGATTGAAAAGTTATGCGCAAAAATCATCAAGGTCTAAGGTGTAAAATTCTGTCAATTTTAAAGCTGTACGTTATATTCAGCATGATTCTCTCTTCTGCACGACCTCGAGCAAATTATATTTGAAAATAAACAGGTCTCATAAATATCATTGAAAATAATAGAAACCCGATTTTTTATGGGCTGGTCATGTTGCAAGAATGTCAGACAACCACAGAATATCAAGACTCACTACATGGAACCCCCCGGTTATATACGAAAATAACGGCAAAAGATAAGACGGTATGACAAACTAGAAAAGTTCAGAAGGTATTGACTCTGCAGTGCCTCTGAGAGAGGGGTGTGGTGAATGTTGAGGAAGGTTTATGTCCAACGATGAACGCTTCTGATGATGTGTATGAAAACATATTATGTTCTTTAATGTACTGGATACTTTCTAATTCACAGTATATATAGGTATCCCTCTCCTTTCAAAAAATCGCTTCTCGCCACTTCGCTTTTACGAAAGACTTACATTACAACTACTTTTCACTAACTGAAAGAAATTTTTGCTTTCAAGAAAAACCAAAATAGCTTACGGCGATTATTTTGCAGCGTGTTATTATTTAAGCAACGAGAACTGTTCGAGTGGAACCACAATACTGCTGCCACAGAAACTACATGGAGTATATCAGCGTCAATCTACCATAGCTTTTAACTGTGTCTGTGAGCATCTTTGCTTTAGCTCGACTAATCTTATGCATCTGTTAGCAAAATATGTCCTTAGGTAATAGAGAAACCGAAGAAAGCTCATAATAGTGTTATGCTGAGCATAAAATGACAGATATAGAAGTATTTGGGGCCTGGGTTCGAAAAATTATGAAATAATAATGGTTATTATTTCTTCGCTTCATGCCATTTCGGCTTAAAAAGATGTTTTTATCCATAGAAACATTCAACTTTCGCATAGCGGGTGATACCTGTATAACTTCACCGCACGTTTACACTTATTTACCGGGTCCCTATTAAGGTTGACAATGTTACAGTCTGATTTTGTGAAACCTCTAATCGTTCCAGTAATTTCATGGCATCATTAATATCACAATCAGTGTAATGGTTAACAAGCTTGTGATACTGATCATTACTGCTGAGTTCGATCCTCACTGGGGGTTATACTTCAGTAGCCATCTGATAAACTAAGCTGTATATACTCTCCGAATACTGAAACAGGACTTACTTGATGATTAATAACTTTAACTTGGGTTTGATACAAGGCCACAGTTATGGGGCACCCAATGAGGATCGTGCTCATTATAAAAGTAATTTTCTGCATCACTAAATTTTCAACCTCTTCTACACTGATTGTGAGACGAGTAGTTTCATAAAATTCCTAGAGAATTCATGAAATGACTGGTTCGACAATCATACCTTAACATAAGCAACAGCTTTGTACTGTTGCCGAGAATGTTATGGTTCAAATGCTTTATACAAAGACTCATCCATCCTCTCCCCCTTCTGAAGTGACATTCCAGAAACTGAAACCTTTTGTCTGACGGTAGAACAGAACGAGGGAAAATTAAATCATGCCTTTCCTAAGGACTACTGGTGCCGAGTGAATGCGACGCGCCACAACCGAATTCAGAACTCAATTTTGCCGAATCATACCAGAGACTTTAAAAATAATACTCAATGCCATTTTGATTGAGAGCGTATGGAGAGGGACAGGTTCCGTTAGGCTATCACGCCAAACACTGGCGCATGAAAACCTGGGAGCCCTAATGACAGGGTTAAAGAGAGCGAAACCTTATGGACTACTGAAACAGCAAGACTCACTGTCTGACAGATCTTTTTCTGTTTGTTTTCAAAAATTAGATTGAGTTATCTTGTTTGAGTTGAGTGATCTGTTTGAATTTCAATGTCCCAGAGAATTTTTACATTTTCATTCTCTAAGATATTTCCTTGTGTCTACATATGATATTGGTTTCTGTTGTAATTTGTCAGTTATTAACAGAGTTGTCAGTGGATTACTGGTCCTACCAAGTCATGTCTATTTTTGTACTTCTCATTGTACTTTCTTCCTACATTATATGACAAACAGTTTTATCTCTGTCTCTGAATAGGGAACATTTACTATGGCCCGTCTATGTTGAACTTAAATTCTATATATACTATACGTATAATTTTTTTTAAATACAATGCAAAAGTCGCTGATTCGTGTCTCAGCTTGACTGCTTATCTGTCCGAGCTTCAGGGGTCAGATTTTTGCATCGGTATTGAAAACCAAAGAATAAAACATAGGCCTTTTTTTCCAATTCCAACATCATTGAGTGTTAGCGAGCTGGGGTCGATTTACAATGAAAGCATTATGCTAAACAGAATACATTTTATGTACAGTATCTCATAATGGGGTTGTGACGTAGGAAGCGTTCGTAAGTGTCCTGGAATAAAGTGATCTTGAAAAAAAGTTGTATGAGAGAAAGGGAGAATGTTTCTATGTACGAGGGAGAGAGAAAATGTTTATACATGCTGCAGTGAAGAAAGTTATCTTGCAAAAAATCTTAAGCAAGGGAAACCTTTTTTTTTTTATTTTACATGATCAAAAGTGAGGGATTGAAAATAAAGATGCATGAGATAGAGAAAGTATTTGGGGGAGAGATTATGAAAGAGACAGAGAGAGAGATAACATTTTTATGTACAAGAAAAAAACGTTTATATACGAGAGAGAGAGAGAGTGAGAAAAAAAAGTATTTATACGTGCACTGGAGAGAATGGTAATCTTGCTGAGAGTCAAAAGTGAAATTAGGGATCAAGTGTAAGGGTTTGAAAAATGTTGTTTGAGGGAGTCAGTGTTTATATGAACGATGAAGATAAGGTAATCCTATTGGGTCAAAAGTAAGGGAAACATTTATTCCTTTTAGTTGTCAAAATAGAACGGCCCTTTTCCCCCTATCAGGAGTCAGAATAGGAAGGGGATGGTTCTCCCTACGTGCCAAAATTGGGGGGGGGGGACCTTTTCCACTTTTGAAAGGTTTAAATATTTGTTTTTCCTCTCAAAGGGGCAAAATTAGATGGGGAATTTTCCCCTAGGAGTCAAAATCATGTTTTTGTGTGTGTCAATGTTTATTTAAATGTGTGTAACACTTTACAGCGAGCTTTTCATGATACACAGATGCTAGACAAAGGGCCAGGAGCGTGCACTCTGACCCTAGGCAGAAGTACCAATCTATACGTTGGTAATCCCGTTATTTTCGACAATTTACAATGCTAGAGTATATCCAAAACATATGTCATAGTTACCGATGTGGGGCATTTAATTAATTCATTTGTTTTCAATTAGGCTTTTTCCCTCCCTTGACCAGCACTGCTTCCAATCAAAACAACGTGGGCAGTAGTTAAAAATCATTTATTTCCATCATGACATTAGATTTACCACTATTTGCTTGTTTATACGTAGCTGTCAACCAAAACTACCAACATAAGTTTTTCTCAGTTTTTAAGTGGGTCCAGTTGGGTGGAAAATTCGGACATTCACCCCATATTATGCTAAGAAAAAAATTCTGTTTGTTTTAAAACTTCATCAAAGGTAGCTTTTTAGTGGGAAGTTCAATTAGCAAGCAAAGTTTATCTCAAATAACTTTTTTAATTTGTGTCCGCTGTTTTTAGTTTTTTGTTTTGTTTTTTAAACTTGAGACTTGAGTAATCACACACCAAAAAAAAACGATTGATCACCCCTTTTTCAAATTTCTTGATTGATCAACCCTAACAAGGCATACTGCCAAAAGATATCGGTTGCATGATGGTTTTTATTGAGTGACTGACCAGACATATTTATCAATCAATTCATTTGTCTATTCTTTTGTGTATTCATTTTTTTCTGTCACGCTTTAAGAAATAAGATAGGGGAAATTTTATTTCATGATTACATACACGTGTTAGCTGATGTGTTGAGATTTTGTCCCGTAAACAAGTATTTAAATATGATATGTATCATAGTTACGGTTCAATCAACCATGAAGTCTTTTAATTAATTATATATACAAGGGATTTCCTTTCACTTATCATACAGGTGAAATGTCGCATCTTTATAAAAGGGCAACTTGCGAATTGTATTGATGATACTTTTCAGGTGACATTGATTAATAAAACTATGATCATTATAACAACACGGGTGTAAGAAAAGTACAGTGAGGCATCAAAGACGCCAAAAGATCTAAAACAATCGTAACTTTTTATTTATTCATTTTTTGTTTCATTTTCTTGGTTTTAGAAAAAGGACTTTGCGAATTCATCATGAAAAAGTACATCACTGAGCAACCAGCTAGATTAATAGAATTTTACTTTGAAAACCTCTAACGTTAACTTAAGGAACATATTCTCGTGATTTGAACTTGCAGACACCGTCATCTAAGTCCATGGTTTGTCATTTGTTAAGGGTTTTCGAAAATCGAACTCCTTTGTTGATCATCAACAAACAGGGAGACCACGTTCAGTCCAAATTGCGACCCAAAAATCATGTAGGTGTGCAGGGTAACAGATATCCTTCGAAATGTTAGGCAGAATAATATTGAGAGAGCGAGAATAAGTGAAGTTGAAAATGGCAGGCTTTTGAAAGAAATAATTTTCCGTACATAGGTTAATGGGATCTCCTTTGTTTATAAATTTCATTAGTTGCTCTTTTTTTTTTAATCATTAAAACTAGAAAGTTATGGATGTTCGAAACGCTTTCCCAACTTTTACTCCTGTATAATATCATCAGAGAATCTACCTAATAGAGTTAAATGAATATCTAGTTACTGTCAGTATCAACTTTTCACAGACTGAATTCTTTCTATTCTCATAGCCCCCAGTTCTTTCATTTCATCATTGTTTTTCGTGCTTTGTTTTGTTTTTTGTTGTTGTTTTTTCTGCATAGTTTCTTTTTTTCTTCTCTTTCTTCTTCTTCTTTTTCTTCTTCTTCTTCTTCTTCTTCTTCTTCTTCTTCTTCTTCTTCTTCTTCTTCTTCTTTATCTCCTACGGCGACTTTTTATTTAACTTTGTCGATCGATTAACATCTAAGAAGAAAAGCCGCCATCTTAAGAAACAAAATTGACTTTCTACCTCAGAACCTACGTGTCACAGATGAAAAACCTCTTACGCTAATATAAACGCTTTGACTAACAACACATCTTCGTTTTGTTTTTGTTTTTGTTTCTTGTACAAGTCTTTAAAGGCATTGTTTCTACTTCGATATATATATATATATATATATATATATATATATATATATATATTGTTTTTGCTGAAAACAAATATAGAAAAAGACACGTTACTGGATTCCATGTTTAAGCCATTATTTTTTGTGGCTATTTTTTCTTGTCTCACAAGTCATTGAAGTTTATTGTCCATCCAGGCTTTTTAGAGACCATCAACCAGAACTGCCACCAAAACTCTCAACATAATTTTCTTCATTTTTCAAGTTGATCTGGCTGACTGGCTACGTATGTAGTTGTTTATACATTGCTCATGCATATTTTATCATGTCTATACATTTTTTTTAAATCATCCTCCAGTAGTTTTTTAGGGGGTAGTTCAACGTTTTTTGTGGACTGCCGAATTCGCAAAGTAAGTTTATGCTCAACTTATACATTGATTCAGACTTTTTCGGTATTTTCTAAATTGATCACCCCAACACGGTATGCTGCTAAAAGACGTTGGTCACACGAATGTTTCTACGGAGTGACTATTCAGAACTGCTTTGTTTTTGTATTATTTTTGTGGTTATATTTGCTTGCATTAGAAGTCATTAGAAGTTTACTGTCTATCCAGGTTCTTTTTTTTTTTCTGAAGTGTGACTCAAACAGCTAAATCGGTTGGTCCATGCAGTCGAATTTACATAAGCAAGAAGCGGGTGTAAAAATAGTGTCAGCAGACTTCGGTAAATCCAGTTATTGTCATATTCACCGCCTGTTAGAATTCAGACGCCAATACACTTTCATGTTGGAGGGAGAGAAAAAAAAGTGGAATTAATCCACTGTTTCGAATCTGATAAAAGTATATCAAAAAGAATGGATCAAAAGTGTTGTTTTTTTTTGTTTTTATTTTTTTTTTCGCCACAAACTCTTTTGTTGATTTCAATCTATATTTGCATGCGAAGCTAATCCCCTTATTCTGATGGAAATGAGTTTTGTGGTATTTCTGGTCTTAGATAAAAATGATTTTGTTTTTTTTTTTCTTTTCTTTCTTTTTGTTTTGTTATTTTTTTTGTGTGTGTGTTTTGTTTCTTTTCAAAATGGCGTCGCTCGGAGTCCGCAATGCGTTATTATTGGTAACTACTTATTACCCGTGAAGAAATTTACGGATAGATTTGAATTTGCATGAGAGGTATTTTATAATAAAAAATATTCATCCATCAATCCATGAATGTACATATGTATTTAGGTATATGTCACGTCAAATCAGCGAAATTGCCCAACAGCGGAGATTTTAACGTTTTTTTTTTATTTTACAAAAAATAAATACGTAGTTCTAATTTGGTAAAAATTCATATATTAAAAACAAAGATAAAAAATAATCATATTTTTACAATCAAAAGTTTGTGTAATAAAACATTTTTTTACAAAAATAAATACTTTTGATTTCCAAAAGTTTATTTAATCAAAACAAGGACGTTGAACAAATATTTTTCTACGATCAAAAGTTTATTTAATCAAAATCAAATTGAACTTTTTTTAAACAAAAAAATGGATGAATTTCATCAATCAGGCAATTTTGCCGAATTGATGTACACGATGGTGGTCAAAAGTTATGTTGAGGCTAAAAATAAATGATACAATATAACATAGTGGATCACACGGACATCACTTTTGACCAAACTGCCATATGAAATTTTCATTTGTTTTTCCAAGCCTATAATAGCTACAAGTGTTTGAATCACTATTTGGAAGGTGCTTGGAATACTATTCAACATAATTTTGAAGGTGAAAATGCACGAGAAGAATGAAATGTCCACTGCAATAAAGGGGGATAAGTTCAAAATGGCTGAATCTGGTTAATCACCTCTGGATATCACTCGTGTGGTGGATTTGCGTTTTGCAATGCACCGTGAGACAGGTACCGTGCAGAATGTAATCCGATCAAGGAAGGTTAGTGAATGTTTTGACCCTCGGATGGAAATCATGTCAGCCTTTGAACGCTTCAAACAGCCTCCAAACTCCTGAAGGAAATGTGCAATGGCGAGGAACCTCCCATTCCATCTACCACTGCAAGGCAACAGTCGTAAGAATATTGAATGAAGTAGCTGTGTAGCTGTGAAGAAACCATTTATTGGTTCTGTCAAAGGCAAAAAAATACCTCTTGCTTTTGCCAAAGAAAATAGAGTAATAGGAGATCAGAGTCATGTTCATGGTCTGACGAGTTGAAACAAGTTAAGATGGTTGCATTGGACAGTACTCTACAATTATACCTGACACAATACATGTCTATTCTGCAAAAACAACCAAACATGCTTAGAGAATACGACAATAAAAATATATTGGAGTCGATTCAAATCCTTTAGACCCTTTTTTGATGAGACGAACTTTTTTGTGGATGTCCTCATGGTTAAAAGCAAGAGGTGCTCGGAATATATATACTGGTCTTTAGTTGTAATGCAACAGTAATTAAATGCAGAAACACATGTAAAAGAAAACAAGTATAATGCGTCCACCATTCTTACATTCAAAAAACTGTGGTCGCCTCAATTTCAAGCCACCTACAATTAGAGTGACGGGCTTTCAAGCGGGTGACTTTTCAGTGATACCCAATAATTAGCAACTAAAATAATCGACATTTGTCTTCTATTCATTAAATTATGAACAAAGAAAAATAAAAGAAATCAAAAATAAACATATCCAAATGGAAAGGTTTCTTGGATATTATTTAATAAATGTGAAAGGTCTTACATTCAATCTTTTGGGAAAATTTGTACTTTTATCAAAAAATCATAACCTGAATTATGGTATTAAAAAAGGAAAGGAAATTCATCTTCATAAATTGATGATATCACGCACAGGGATTAAATTCTTGTATAATTACACATTCAAAATTTCAATGATCAAAATGTGATCATAGAAGTTATTGTTTATTCATTCATTAGAGGCTTGCTATCATCAAAGAATTCATCCCACAGGATGCTTTTATCGTTTATCTGAGGACTGACCAGGCTCGACGTTGCTTTACTTCGTTGATCGTTAAAGAACCACTGAATCTAAGGTTACTTGTGTTACATAACAGGTGTAAAGATAAGGTGTTTCCTCTTTCTTACTCTCGTTGTAATTTGCAGCGTGTATCCGATCTGATGTTGGTTTCTTTCATCATCGGGTCTGGTTTGGTCACTTCATCTCTGCTTGTTCATCGCCTGGGAAATGCTGAAAGGAACTGGTGTCAAGGACAACTAGTTCAGTGCAAAGATGAAGAGAAAAGATGACAATTGAAATCATAACACCATTTTGTTTATTCGACTTGCCTCACTTCGGGCGCTGAGGGAACCTGTTGTTATAAGAACGTGTGACTTGAAGAAGCTACTGCTGGTAACTCGTCAATATTCTTCCTAGTTATAAATCTCAGTCATACTATTGTCAAACAAATACAGAACGGACAGAGTTTACAATTGTGTGGCTTCTGTTTAGAAATCTCATTATCTTTGTCGACTCTCTACCCCCCAAAGGTAGGCCAACGGGGCCTCCGACAAAGGAGTCTAGTAATATCTTTGGCAATCTCTTCTATGCTACCTGGTAAAAGTTCGAGGACTTGAAAAAATGATATATGATTAATATATTCAAGATACCAGCTGAGACGTTTTAATAAACGGGGGAAATCGAATCTGTGGTCTGGTCTTTGGAACCACTGGTTTATATCAATATGTGCGGATGTGTAGATCTATTTCGTCTGCACCTAGCGTTTTGTTTTGTTTTTGGTTTTTTCTCTCAAAGATAATGAAAACTAGCTATCAAAGGGAAATGCTACCTTTCCTTTTTTTCTAAATTAATCAACAGGTGTGATAAAACTGAGTTACCCTGATGGAAATAGTATGAGTATAAGTTTGAATCAAAGATTTATAATTAAAAAAGGTTTGGTTAGTCACTCGATAAAGTGATCGATCACAAAATTGCAAAATGGAGTGATCAATGGATAAGTTACTTTTTGTTTTTTGTTGGGCAGTGATCACTAAGAATCACAATTAAAAAAATCAAGCGTGAATATTGCTGGACACAATTTAGGGGATCAATTTGGCAGAAACTTATAAATTAAACCCCAGTAAAAAGCTATTTAGGGGGATTTGAAAAAAAAAAATTTCTGTACTTGGGTAGGGGTGTGTGTACAGAATGCCATTTTATACTCTGAACGATTGGGTTCGAGCGGGATCCAGATAGATAGTTAGATAGATAAATATAAATGCCGGAACATATAGATAACCTAAACGAAGCAACAGTGATTAAACCGGTCTGTTGTGAGTAGCGTTGATAATAATAAAAAATTAAATTTTGACATTACCCATACCGTTGCTTTCCTGGGGGTAGTTAACAAATAATCCACCATCACTGAACCGGAAAGTTTTTTATCAGCAAAGAGGCGACTGATGAATTAAGAGACAGTCCTCTAAGGTAATAAATGAAAAATCACTGCTGAGTTTACATACGGATGTAGAGGTATCAGAAATCAATAAATCAGAGCAGAGGTCGGCAAACCATTTTGAGAGCGGGTCGGTTGTGGGCCAAGGTGGATGAAAAATGAAACAATGATGATACAAGAATAAGTGTTTTTAGAGGCCTCTTCGCCTGTCTATAAGAGGCTCTATGTATCTCAATTGTTTCAAGTCAGATTTACTTGAAACTTTAAAGGAAGTTGCTTTTTGATAAGTTGCCTCTTACTGGATTCCATTGTTCGTTAACTAAAGATAGATTTTTAAAAAAACAAAGATTCTTTTGTACGCACCATCACATATTAAATATTTTGCCAGATTTGGCCCGTGGGTCGTAGTTTGCCGACCTCCTGTTTCAGGGGAACAGATAAGCTGGTTAATTAATAGGAACAGTGATGACCGGATGCTGACATTAGCATCTCAAATTGAAATTCTATTATCCTTCTCTCGAATTGTGTGGATCTGGGTAAGTAAAACAAATATCAGTGTCAGTTTGACAACTCCAAAGTCAAAATGATATAGATTAATCGGATGTTGTTTTAGTCGCAAAGTTACAACCTAAGTGTTCTCAGACCTTCCTTTAAAGCAGTGATTTCAACCTTTTTCATCACACGACACAGTAAGTCTAGCACTAAGATGGTCGAGGCATACCATCAGTATTCAAAGGTTGATTGGATCTGTTAAAGGTAAATGAATGATAACAATGCGGTCATAAGTTAAATAAAAGTAAAACTCTGGCGATTTTATTGCCAAACGTATATCGTTGAACATTGTTTACAAAGTATTTTCAAAGTTTTGTTCATATTTGTTTTTACAACACATTAAGATAAGATGTCATTGTAAAGGATGTCATTCATTAAAAAACGATATGAAATCGGCGGTTTCACGAAGGAATTTATGCAAAGATTTAAAACTGCCGTTTGGACCTTCAATGAACAAAACCATCATTGATTGTATCATTGGGAAAAAAGGAGTTTAATGCACTTCATAATATTGCAAGTAATGTAAAAATGTATTCTAACAAACTATTCCACAGCCGTTGCTTGAGCTAGGGTCGACCCTCTACAAAACTCCCATGGCACACCTACAGATGCTTCGTCGCACACTAATGTGCCATGACTCATAGGTTGAAAAAGCATCGATTGTATAGTTTGCGTTTAAAGTACATTGGCAATTTGGTCCTCTTCAAGTTCTTTCGGCTGACCTAGCTAAACGTTTTCTCAACTTCTAAGGCTTTACCGTCCATTCTCATGTTCTTTCTCGGGACTGTGTCTTCATTTTTTACTCCGTTTTCTGCCTTCTCTATCAAGATCACTTGACATGTTTTGAAGAACATCTACGGTTTCTGATAATAATTCATTATCAAAACAGTACCTAATGATCTTATATTTGAACAATCTAATATTTAGGTTGTTAAAATATTCTCTGTCTATGTTTACTCAAACGTTTCCCTAGTCTGTTTTCCGAAAGGGGATTCCCAGGCTCACTTCAATTCCACTCTTTCAAAAGAGTTTTGGTGATATTATATCCCCTTGTCTAACTCTTTTTTCAATCTTTATCGTATACGTATCTCTATGAAGCCTAATAATTGCAGTGCCATTTTCATATATATTCTCACTTACGTTTGTTTATGATTCTCACGGGTACCCTATTCTCGCGTTCAGTTGAAGACTGCAGTGTGTTCTATTGAGTCAAGGCTTCATACAAATCTCTTGCGAGGTATCTTTGTTATAAATATCTTTTCGCTGAAGTTGGAGATTTCTTTCCTTTTTCCTTTTTTGAATTCTGCAATAGAAAACGCTTAAGAATTCTTTGCCTGAGGAGCTTACGTCCGTGTGTTTAATGTATACTTCTGTGTGAGAGCGATAACAGCAATAACTGTAAGAGATAGAAACAGATGAATACAGATCAGAGAGAATAATAGAGTAAAGGGTTTTATACCCATGATTAGGCAACAAAATGGAGATGGGCTGAACACATAGTGATAAGAGATGAGAATGGATCGGCTGAAAGGTTTACTCATTTGCGCCCGTATGACAGTAAACGTAGTAGCGAAAGACTAGACACAATATGGAGGGATGAAATAGAAAGGTTTGATGGTAAGATATATCAGAGGTTAGTAGCCATTATAATAGATGATGATGATGATGATGATGATGATGATGATGATGGGATAATGTTATCAAATGGTTACTCTCATCGATAACAATCGGTCCCAAAGACTTAATTTAAAGTGAAACCAATAAGTGACTCCTTCTATATATCCTCAATATTATCAATCTGTTATTATCATCTAAAAGATTACGTCCCTAAACAATTGCAATATGTGGCTCTTTCTATATATATTTTAATTAATGCTATCAGCCGGTCATTGTTTTCTGAAAGACTGTCACAAAGCGATAGCAATAAACAGCTCCTTCTATATAGCCTAATATCATTTGTAGATAATTGTTATCTGAACGACTCTGTCTCAAAGTGATAATGACCATTTCCCCTTTATACAACCAATGCTAAATATCATCGAACGTTTATTGTTATCTAAAAGACCCTGTCACCAAAGTGACCACACTAAGCTACAATTTTCATTGATCCTTTGCAAAATGGCATCGGGCGGTTATTGTTATGTAAAAAACCGTCCTAAAGTGATCACAATAAGTGGCATATGAGAAAGTACGTATGAAAAAGTTCGTCAGTGTAATATTTGCTTCAGCAAAATTTTTCCCTCCAAACAAAACACTTATAACACCATGCAATATACGGACATGTCATTAAATCATCAGTAGCAGCAGTTATAAGAGCATTGCTGGATGAAGGCCTTTTCAAACCCCTTCAATGACGAGCGTGATTGCGCTAATTTCTGCCATGTCTTACCGGCAAACTTTTGTATCTGACTCAACCTTTTGTCTGATCTTTTCTGACCCCGGTTTTTGCCCAAACGGGAACCTATCAGTTTTTTAGCTCTATCTGTTTCCCCTTCTCCTTGCAATAAGCCCTGCCCATCTCGATGATAGTTGTTTAATTACTCGTACGATATCCTTCACCCTGGTCTTCTCTCAGATCCATGTTGATTTTTTTTAATGATAAAAGTTATTCCTGATACTGCTTTTTCCATTCCCTCTGTGATATTCTGAGTTTGTCATTTAGAAATAAATGTCTGTCTCTCTCTCTTCCTCTCCCCCTCTCTCTCTCTCTATCTCTTCGTCTGTCTTTCCCCGTCTCTTTCTCTGTCTCTCTCACCCTCTCTCCCTCTCTCTCTTCCTCTGTCACTCTCTCTGTCTCTTTCTCTCTGTCTATTCCTCTGTCTGTCTCTCTGTGTCTCTTCCTCTCTCTCTCTCTTTCACCTTCTCTCTGTCTCTTCCTCTGTCTCTCTCACTCTCTCTCTCTCTCTATCTCTGCTTCTGTTTCTCTCTCATTCTCTCTCTCCTCTGTCTCTCTCTCACTCTCTCTCTCTATCTCTGCCTCTGTCCCTTCCTCTGCCTCTCCCACTCTCTCTCCGTCTCCCCCTCTCTCTCTCTCTCTCTCTCCCCATTTAAGTATGTAAACCAAAAGTCTTCGGGCATGTGCCCTGTTGCCCGAGCGTCATATCATTGCCACGATTCGGTGCACGTCGTATTTTCCGTCTGGTTGTCTCCAAGCGCCAAGGAGGGGACTAGGGGTTGGTTATCTTGCTCGGGTGCACCCGCTCCCTGTAGAGGGGATAGATGATGATAGAAGCAAAAGTAATCTTTATTCATTGAGGCGGAAAGATAACCCGGGTCGCAAGTGTGAAAAATCACGGATTCATTTCTTCATTTTGTTTCCATTACGGTTGAACGATTAACAAAATGGCAAGTAGACGACAAGGTACAAAATACAACGTTTGTAGGACACTGGATTGCAGGAGTTTTGTTTGGAGGAAGTTTTATATAAGTATATTGGACATGATGGTGCAAGTGGCCGAGTAGTTAACGACACGAAGAATCAGCCAGGGTGTTTTTGCGTGTATTTGTACTTGTGTGTGTATGTTTGTGTTCGTACTCGTGCGTGTTCCTCTGTGTGTGTGTGTGTGTGTGTGTGTGTGTGCGTATTTGCAGCAAAAAGATGATTTGTTTGGTGTGAGTTTTAAATTGTGTTTTGGCTCCGCGATATTTGAAGATTTGTGAGGGTTTTATACGTCTATTACAGCCCCTCCGGTGGCCAGCATGGTCTTTGCAGGAGAAGTAAGCCTTTTCGCAGCGGTTGCAGGAGAAAATATGGATGTTTCAAATAAGTTCATGACAAATAGAAGTGTGACTGACTGGAGGGGGTAGAAGGGGGAAAATAGGGGTAAGGGGAAGGTGAAATGAAATAATAACAAAAAGAGAATGGAATTGGTGGGTCATGTTCAAGCCTCACATTGCAATAATGCAAGATTTTAATTTTTTTTCCTTCACAATTTTCTTTCAAATAGAATTACGGAAATTAGAAAGAAAGAAACAATTTTACACAAAATTCAAACTTGCACCTTTTATAACGAGAGCTTGCTATGGCTTGTTGCAAGACCTCTATTTCATCGTTCCTGTAACCGTACAACCAAGCAGATTATTCATTCCAAATAGCCGTAAATCTGAACAAATAAATTTTCACCTCCTACCTCACGAGCTTGCTCATCCACTGTGCCCATCAAAACCATACACTCCAGGAGATTTATTCATCTTTAATTTGCAGCAATTTTCTTTATTCCACCTGCTTTATTGACTACGCGATAGTAATAGGAGTGGTGTAAGCTGTCTGAGACTCATAACTAATTTTTTTTTTACAATTGCACAGCCGGTAACTTGAAAAGAACTCGTACAGTTTATTAGGAAAGAGAATTTGTTCTTCGACATTATCTTTAATGAGCAACATATTTTCTGTTTTGTTCAACTATCTTCTGCCATCTCTCAGGCAACTTTATAATTCCATCTTCTCAGAACTTTTTATCTTTCTGAGCAGGGAACAGCTCAATATGCATTTTACAGTCTTCCGGGTAATATATTTTTTTCATAATGAGAATTCTTTATATATTGCTACGTCTTTGTTCCTAGGAATACAGGTGCAGATTTGAAAAAACGGAAGAGAGAAGGGAGGAGAAAGAGATGGAGTAGAGGCATAATACAGGCTGTCCATAAAGTTCTATCTGGTTTTAAAATTTGGGTCCTGTTGTAATGGTGAAGTCCACAGTGTAATCTGCGTGAGACACCAAAAATTGATCCCCAGTATAATTTTATTGAAATGAACGATCAAAATGAGTTATTTAATAACTTTGCACAGAGAAAATTCCCCCTGGACTTTGACTCCTGACAGTGAAAATATTTCCTCTCAATTTTGACCCCTGAAAGTGCCCCCAAATGAGTTTGACCCCTTAAAGTTAAAATAAAACGGTCCCCCATATTTTCACCCCCAAAAGTAAAAAAGTTCCCTTGGATTTCGACCCCCCAAAAATGGAAAAAAACAATCCTCTCAACCTTGACTCCAGGAAGTAAAGAAAAGGAATTTCACCTCGATTTAGACCTTTGAAAATGGATAAATACCGCCCCCCTGCCCAGAATTTCGTTTGGATTTCGACCTCTCAAAGTGGAAAAAATCTTTAATTGCTAAAAGTGGAAAAATCTCCACCCTCGATATTGACCCCTAAGAAACAAATAATCCCCCCTATTTTGACTGCTTAAAGTAAAAAAAATCCCTTGGATTTCGAATCCTAGAAGAGGTAAGATGATATCCCCCTTGATTTTGACCTTTAATAGTGAAAGAAAATCTCCCCTCAACTTTTGATCCCTTAGAGTCGAAAGAAATCCTATTTGGACGTCTAAAAGGGGGGAAACACTCTTAGATTTTAACCTCCAGAAAGAGAAAAAAAATTTTCACCTTAATTAAGACCCCTAAAAGTAAGAAAAATGTTCCTTTGAATTTCGACCCCAAAATGTGATAGGCAAGTACATGCAGACAGACATACGGACTTTGAGCCAATTGTAATATGATTATATTGTTTTGCACTGAAATAAATTATTGTCTTTTTTTTTTTTTTTTTTTGTTTTGCTTTTGTTTTTCTTTCAGTTTTTTGATAGAATTATTCTGTGTTCCGTGAGGTATTTTCTCGACTATCTCTGGCCAACAAAGTTTTAAAAATCTCTTGCAAGGGGAATAATGCAAATTACGCTGAGGACCCCACTATTACAAGAATATCAAAATTTGATTACTCAAATAATACGAATGACATAACTAGTTAGTATATTTTATTTGAAAGTTCAACTCTTAATGTTTTATTATTGATACAGTATTCATTCATCAGACTCCAACATAGGTGTCATCGTTGTCCATATATTCTTTACTTGTTCGAATCATCGTTTGTTCGATTTTTTTTCTATTTGAACGAGGACTTGTCTTTCATACGATTAAGGGTGATTCGTTTAACTTGCCCCACGATCTCATGAGTTCTACGGTGTACCGAAGTATCGACTTTCCATAGCTCTTTATAATTGGTCCGGTAATTTTTCTTTCTTTGTATTTTTTTCTGTGTATATGACCCATGGGACGTTGAATGCAGTAGGAGAACAATACGAACGGAGGGATGACATTGAAAAGTATGTCCTGTGTTTATACAGAGAAGTATATCCTTTTTTTTCATTTATTCATTTATTCGATTCTCCCCCCCTTCTCTCTCTCTCTCTCTCTCTCTCTCTCTCTCTCTCTCTCTCTCTCTCTCTCTCCAGCTATCACTTCCTCCATTGCAATCTAAATAAATATGATGATATAAAGGGTTCAAAGTTCAATTTATCGGTTTCTTTTCTTGTTAGATTCTGCAATCTGAGAAAGAAAACCCAAACTGTCCGTGGTAGGATTGTTGAAATTCGATATCAGGGGATCCTGCAATGTGCAATTGCTGAGCGAATTAATAGAAGTCAGATTGTCGTGAAATTTCTTTTCAGGATCTAGAAATTCATGGAGCCAAGAATAGAGATATCAGACCCGAGAAGATATTAGATCGTGCTGATAGGACAGCTATCAGAGCACTACAGCAAACCCCCATTCAGCTCATATTTCGCTTGAAGGCAGACACAGGCTTTCAATTTCACAAGGAAATTATTAGAATTTAGGATTCAGACGAAAGGAAGTTTGCAACATCCAGCTCTGAAAGGGATTCATAGATAGTACAGACTTGAATTTACTAGATTTCAACAGACGTGGGTTGAGCCATGTAGGTTGTCATTTTCAGAGACATGACAAAACTGATGGCTCAGATAGCCTACAGGAATTCTATGATTATCCATGATTATCAGAGAAATCCTTGTCGAATCATGCAAGTGGTGATGGTAAGCACATGCTTTGGGCTATTGACGGATATTGTTGGAAGATAGCAATCAAATGAGACACGTGGTAAAACGCAAAAAATACTTGAATATGTTCAGAAATACGAATTTAGTTGCTTGAGGTGTTCGGATCGGCAACAAACATTTAATGTTTCAGTAGAATAATGCTCCTATTCATGCTGGATTAGTCATGCTACGATTTCTCCAAGGTATGAACGTTTTGGTCTGGCCGACCAACGGTCCGGATCTCGACATCATTGAAGTATGTGGATAGTTGACAAGGAAGGTTTTGGAAGCTGAGTGGCAAATTAGTCCGATCCAGGAACTCGGGATTCGCATCACAGTAGCTTGGAATTAAGTGCCAGATTAATTCATCCATTGCTTGGTTCAAAGAATAATGTGTCGGATTTTTCAATATAAATAAACGTTATGGTGATGCTGCAAAACAGCAACAATAGAACTTTTCTACAAAAATTCAATCGAATTCCAAATAAAACAATGAAATTAGTTCTGTTTCTAGAGTTTAATTGAACTTGTTAATTAACCCATTGATATATCTGTTCTAAAATGTTGATTTGAATCTTTTTTCAAAACAATCTGTCAATGTAATTATGTGTATAACTAGTGATCAAGCCAAATGCCCCAATGATTCATCTAAGAGATCAGAACAATTAATTAATTGGGAATCTTGTCCTTTGAATTGGAATTAATCGTCTGAGTTTAGAGTTTATTGAGGCGTATTTATACATGTGTGTGTGCGCGCGTGTTGGAACGCACGTGCATTTTCTATACTTGCCGTGTTACTCTTCAAAAGAGTAATCCTCTGGTTACCAAAGGCAAGTAAAAAAAATATGTCTGCAGGTTGTCGGGGATGTAGGGGGTGGGGTCGTTCAAGACAAGTGTGAAGACGAACGTAGGTTTTCGTCCCTGTTCCTGGGGCGATGAGAAATTGAAAAGGCGAAGAAAAAGGTGCATTGTGAAAAGAGTAAGGCTTTAAAAAAATGAAAAATAAAATATATTTCAAATAAATCCTTCTTTTTTTTTTTTCATTATCTATGGATGAACATACAGACACACGTGTAGTTATGCCGAGCTATAATACATATAGAAGTGTCGGTGACCGATTGCAGCGTGGAAAATGTACGAGACGATTTGAGTTCAAACTCCGACTGGGACCAGCACTTATGTCCTTTGGAAAGGTATGAATATGTCTGTCTTCCCTCTAGTTATGGGTAAAATGATCAAGTGAGTAGGTCCACTTCAACACCCATTTCCCATATCACAAACCTCGAAGACCTGTCCAGGACAGGGGGACTTGTGATATGCAAAGATCGGGCAGGGGCGGTTGATGCCTTAGCCAGCGTGAGGGCACTACTTACTTTATTCGCATTATATATGTTGAACACATTTGCAAAAAAATATAATCATGTAAATACACGTATGCTCAAAGAATAATTCTGACCATTCAACTTATTTTTCTATTGTCCCACGATGTTATACAACGTTTCTGCCGATTTAACCTACAGTCTTTTTTCAGATATCAAATCCATAGAGAGAGGGGCTTTCTTTCTATATTTTTTCTCTCGATAAGATTTCTCTATTCTACTTTATGGAATATACTTATGGAAAGGGCCTAAAAATGGATCGGCCGAAACGTTGTAGCAGCGACAATAGCGACAAAAATATTGAGTCCATTGGCTGAAATAACAGTTGACATGGTATTTACCTTTTCTTCGAATTATAGAAAGCTCAAATTGTATATCAACATATGTACGTTTCTTTCTCCCTCTCTCTTTCTTTCCACCCTCTCTCTCTTTCTCTTTTTCTCTGTTTCTAGCCCTTTTCCTTCTCTTTATTTCTCTCTATTTCTCCCTGTCTTTCCTTGTCTTTAGTTCTCTCTGCCTCTGTCTCTCTTCCTCTAACTTTTTTCTCTCTCTCTTTCTTTCTTTTCTCTCTATCTCTTCATCCGTCTCTCTCTTTCCTTCTCTCTCTTTCTCTATCATTCTCTCTCTATATATATATATGTCCTTCTCTTTCTCCCCCACTCTCTCTCTGCCTCTCTCTCTCTCTCTCTCTGACTAATGGAAGGTGCTGGTAGCCAACATGGAACAGCATGAACAATGGATTCGGTGAACCAAGTTCGATCTTCAGCGGTTCTCAGCTAGTAAACACATGTATATTGAAGTGAAAGTGAGTGCCTCGTATGTGTTCCAGTACATAATATCTCAGCATAACTACGGACCTGTCTATTTTCTCGTTCTCTGATTCCTTACAAAATCTATTTTGGTTACAAGTTTTTCAAAGCATCCTCTTTCCACAATGCTCCATTCTCTTCTCCATTTCCTTTTCGCCTTTTCAATTCTTTATCTCCATTTTTTTAAAAACCACTTGTCAACAACAATTGCGCCCCCTACAACAGCCGGCGGCCATGTTTCTTACTTGCCGTTGGCTATGAAAGAAAAAAAATATTTTTGGCAAAAGTTACATGACATGGATGGAAAATACACGCACATACACACACACACACACACACACATGAGCACACACACATACATGAGCATGTATGTATGTACAATATCTATATCTATCTATCTATCTATCTATATATATATATATATATATATATATATTCACATATACATATGTATATATACATAGTTAAAAGTATAATATATAAATATAAATATATATATATATACAGACACATATACATAGTTATATATACATACATATATATATATATATATATATATATATATATATATATATATATTCACATCCACATATACATATCTATAAATATATATACATAAAAATATATATATATATATATGTATATTACAATCTATATATATATATATATATATATATATATATATATATATATATATATATATATATATATATATATGTCCATAGACACAGATACACACCTCATTTTTCTTCCAGTCAAAGATGTGTATATATCGGCGACCATGTATGACATAACCATAGATAGATAGATAGGTGAAGAGATCTAAATTGATAAATATTGATAATATAACAAAAGTCAAAGCGGAATGTGAATAAATACTGAATGGTCGTCGCTGAGATCCGCCTCAAACCCACCGACCCAAGAAAAAAGAATCCCGATTGGAGAAAAAAAATAATGAACATAAAATGGACGGCTTCTTCTCACTTTACAAGAAAAAAAACACCTACCATTCTTTTTTCCTGAGAAATAGACAAAATTTCACGACATAGTTCAATTTGATTTTTAGCACTTTTTCACAATTTCTGATATTTTGCAATGCTTTCATTATTTGCCCTTCGATCTCTTTCACTCAAACATCGAACTATTCAATGAAACAAAACTGGTATTTTGTAAAAAAAAAAATGATTTTCCATGGATAATTGCCTGCGAACTAACCTTGTTTTTCTTTTTGGTTTTCTGTTGTGTTCAGATCTTATTTATTATATCACTTATTTTTCGCTTGCAGAAGTTCTTCACGTTTCCTCATTTATATGAATATATATATATATATATATATATATATATATATATATATATATATATATATATATATATGTGTGTGTGTGTGTGTGTGTGTGTGTGTGTGTGTGTGTGTGTGCAGAAAAATGTATATTCTTATATTTTTGCTTAAGGAGGTGCAAATTTATGAATTTCATTGGTGTGTTTTTTATACTTTTTTCCGATATTTCTGTTTGAATATGATTGAACGTGTAAGTTCGTACGTTTCTATGTATATGCATATGTACACCATGAGTGTATGAGAATACAGCTGCACACAAGGTTGCATTCATTATCCCGAATCTCTGTAGCCGAAGTCGACTCAGGCGCAATTCCATTGGCTGTCTGATCACTCTGCCTATCCATCATGTTGCCTTGTAAATGACCCCGAAAGAAAGGAGAGAATGCGAGGGCTTTCTTTAATGTTCCAATGTATTTGGAAAAAAAATGGTTGACTTTTTTATTTTCAATGATCAGTGTGATGGTCTTATTTATTACGGGATCCAATTTTTACAATTTATGAAAAAAGACAATACCTATCGTCAAATCTAAATTATGTGTTTTTTTTTCATGTACAATGAGACAACCGTTTTTTTCATAAATCTTTATACTTACACCCATCTAACTCATTATCTCAGAGAATCCTTAATTAGTACCAATGACTTTTTGAGGAAGGGTAAAACATAACGTAAGAAAGAAGTAACTTGAGAAAATTTGTCTCTGATTGAAAGATATTTTTCCGTTTTAATATTCTATAAAAAGTCTGTATTCGTCCTTGTCTATCCATACGATATCTCCAAAAGTTCTCCATGAATTCCAATAAAATTTGGTGGCAATATAAAGCACGTATTGCATAGGATATGATGAAATTTTCAGGTGGTTTCAGTATTTATTATGGATTGAGAGATATCTTTTCGTTTGTTCTCTTTTTATCTTGATCCATCTCTGTATTTATTCATGGCTATCTGCAACATATCTCCTAAATTTCTGAATGAATTTCCATCATATTTTGTGAAAGGATGACCGCTGGGTGGGTAAGAAGTGATTAGATTTTGGGGCAGATCCAGGAATTTCTCTACATAGTGTATACTGGTATATGAAAACATTCTTATCTCATGAAGGGCATCTGTAAAAAGGCTGTGGTAAGCGATTTTAAAAATTATACCCTTCCATTGCTGAGACGGTGATAAACTCTTAGTATATTATTGAGTACATCTGATTCAAAAAAAAACATTGACAAACTTTTGCTGAGAAAATCTAAAGGAACTGATTCCCAAGAAGTTTCTATGGAAAATTAATTCCTCAGCAACCGTTGCTATGGACGGACAGTTTGAGAATGTCTCTCTACCAGAAAGTGATTATCAAAGAAAACTTTTGCCAAATTTTTATGATTTTATCAGCAACTGAATAATTTTCACGCTGATTGTCTGGACGAGTAGGAACCTTAAGAAAAGAGACGGAATATAACTAGTAATAAAATAATAAAATAATCATAGAGAAAATATTTGAAACCAATGTGCAACAAATATGTTAGGGACGAAGACACAATGTTCTAAATCAAAAACACAGAACAGAAAAAAAGCAGACCACTGCATATACCTAGGACAACGAATATCCTTAAAATTCTAAAAAGGAAAAGAAAGCAAACGAAAAATCACCGATTTCGGCAGGCGAGCTCAACATCCATGAACAAGAAGAATTTTTTTTTTTTTTTTTAAAGATTCTCCAAGAAATGCATCCTCCCAATAGTCAACGATGGAGCTGGAACATGGAACCTGACCAAAACACTGGCTCTCAAACTAAAAACAATGCCATGTGCACAAGAAAAGATCTTATTTAACATCAAATCGAGAGATCACAAAACAGTGCAGTATTTTAGTAAAAAAAAATGAGAGTCTGAGACAACATAAAATCAATTAGAAAACTTAAATGACAATGGACGAGCCATGTGACAAGATTTTCAGACAACTGCTGAATTAGAACGTTGATCTCCAAAAACCAAATAAGATGGAATTACAAGTTTAGAAGATACTGGCGCCCACGATCGAGAGGTCTAGAAGATCTTGTGTAAGGTTGATGTGCAACGACGGACGTTAAAAGGATGATGATTGTAATGGTGATGATAACAATAATGAAAACTAATAACGGAACATCAATGGTAAAAATGTTTTATATAAAACGTTATTTTTATTGTTTTATCACGGGACGATACGTTTGGTACTGCAAGGCTGCTTAACTCCTTGTCACCAAAACTGGTTACCGACCAAGGCTAGAGAATTTAGTCTGCCAAGCTATGTATCCATAGCTGGGGGCAAAGAGATAGATTCATGTCTTCTCCAACAGCTTTAGTCTGAAGAGAACACAAACTGTCTCAACAGGAGTTTGAAGTCGGTTGATTGATTCTGGTTTCTCTGATGTT
>OY735220.1:55916557-55929057 GCA_963457665.1 Thysanoteuthis rhombus
TAACAAAGTGCTTCGCAATCTTGTTGAGCATACCAATTGGCGCGTATCCCTTGTGGAGGTCTTAAATAATTTAAGGTTTTGTGCTAAGTTGGTTACAGGAAGTAATTTATTCGATAATCTCCGAAACTATTCATTATAAGTTTTTCCCTTCGGTAAACACGCAAATATATTTCGCATTCAGTGAGCAACTTGCAGACTGATACTTCACAAAGCTCCAAATAGCACGCCACAAGAACAATCCAGGTGTATAATGCAGGACAAAATGTTCGTACACACACGCCCACAATTCAATCTACTCAAGATAGATGTTTAATTCAACCAGGAAGGGCCAGTTCTGTAATAGTGTGTTTGGAAGGGGTCAGACTTTATTGTGCGTGCAGCTGACAGTCATTATTTTCACGTAAGATAATCTCGCATCTGTCGTGCAAAACTACGACCTAGAATTTTGACAGTTACTTCTTCTCGGCGCTAAAAATTTAAATGTTATCAAAATTCAGATAATTCTAAAGAGTGGAAGTCAAAGGGGATAATTCGTAGAAACTATGAAGAAGGAAATATAATCTTTAATTATTTTGTTTGATTTCTCACATTTCTCGAGAACCCCTGATCCAAATGAATACACGCTCGATCCTGCATTGCCCTGTATGATTACTAATATAACTGGCGAATCTCCCCTTCGTAAATGGCAAGGTACTGAGAAACCCCAGTGCATACACACACATACACACACGTGCACATACACTTCAATTGTTGTAACTTAATCTTGTCAACAGAGCTAGATAGACTGAAATGGCACTGCACGTGTTCGTAATTACGACTACTGCAGGGAGTTGCAAGAATTCATAAATCATCTCATTACAAGGTACAAGAGTGGGTGGGAACAGTGTTTGAAGTCAATCTCTCAAGTTTGGAGGTTTGGTTAACTTTGAAAATCACAATTGGAAATCACCTGTAATTCAATTATACAGACGAAAATTCACTTTTTGTCAAGTCAGTTCATAACTTGACATGATATGAAAAACTGTTTTCTTTATTCCAATTATGTGTTCCATGTATCATAGAAATTGTACTCACAAATAAGCCTCTCTTATTTCATGAAACCTTTTTCCTGTTGGTTCTTGAATATTGTACACCTTGCTTAAGAATCTTAATTCCTATGTAGAAAAGGGGACCAAAAATATAGGGGGTATGTATAGGGGAAATATAAAAACAGGTTCGAACGCTTTTCCCACAAATTATTTATTAGGTTAGAAAAGGCTTCTTTTTTTTCGGGTAATAGTAGCAGTACAAGTAAGACTAACTAAAAAATGAAGATAGCATTCCGAAGTGAACCAAAACCTTTTTAGGTGAGTGGTTTAATGATTTGACATTGAGCTTAACAGCCGCTGAAGTCGACCTTTAAGCGAGGAATAATAAATGGTAGTTTAATAGAATCAAACGGTTTCTGAAATGGTCAGTCACGGTACCCTTTGTTGTAAAATTGGTTTGGCAACAGATTGATATCTTTTATTTTCTTTGACACGAACTTTATTGTTTTCGCTTTATTGCAAGTGTTGTTTGAAGAGAGGATAAGAGATTACCAGAATCAGCAAGTGGACCTCTGTATGATATCTATTTACTAAGCTTATCTGAAACCGGTGTTCTAAGTTGGAGGGGTCTGTCCACCTAGAATAACTGTATTTTAATCTCAGGATTTTATTTGGGCAAGAACATCAAGCGTTGGGAAATACACAACTATCTTATCCACTAAGCAGGCTATTATGGAAAAATTTATATCTAAAATCCTACCTGTCTTTTACTTTCTTTACTACGGACTTCTGCTGCTATGATTGTTTCTGTTATATTCTAAATGTTGTTTTGATAACAATAAAAAAAAAACTAATTGATCGCCATTTGCACACAAACCACTTTTAGGCATCTCATAAGAAGAACTTCTCTTCACATTTTAACAAGGCCTGTACCAATCAGGGGGGTCACACTTTCTGTAGATAAACAAAAGAAAAAGAAAATAAGAATTGAACAAACACAGGTGTTGGGAGTGATCAACTAAAAAAATGAAAAAAGGGGATGATTACGAAATAAATTATTTCTCTTACTTTTTGTCTTACCGTCCAATGATCACTAAAAAAGTTCCATTTTTCAAAAGGAAAAACAAACAAGTGTGAATGCTGCCAATATAAACTGAGGAATCCTTTTAGAATAAATTTTCATTGTAAATTGAGCCGTCCAGTTTAGGAGAATGGGTAATTGTCCGAAAGCCTAAACATAAAAAGGGGTGAATGATTAAATCATCTGACATTCAGCTCGATCGGTACTGCTTGTTGTGAGCGTATTACATACATAACCAGCCAGATCAACTTCGAAACTGAAGAAACATATGCTGACAGTTTTGGTTGACGGTCCTTTACATGAAATTAAGGATAAACCATTTTGATATGTATTTTGGAATTCTCAGCCAGTCTTACGTCTGAATTACATCCAAGTTGCAGAATTTCTGAGATTGCTAACCCCCTTGCCCACACCAAACATTTTCCATCGGTGCAAGGCCTGCTTGAGAAAGTATGGATAGGTAGCAAAGAAAGAATGGAAAAGAAGAATTATACAATGAAACTCTCAGCCATAAGCATAAAAGCAAAAAAGAACTGACAAATAAAGTGAAGACCACTCGCACCGAAAACCATTAATCAATGTTAGTTTTCCAGTCTCGTTAAACCTTCTTTCCGCTTAATACGAAGCAATGTGTATTTTCTCCTCGTTTTTGTCTGCCGGTTCCCCACCCTGACCGTTTCAGCCTCCATGATGGATTGGTGAATGTCTCCTTATTTCACTTCCCCGGACGTTCAGTGTTGCGGAAATGTTCATTTCAGACCAGACACGTTGAACATGTTGTTCTCTTCTGTTCAGCGGGATATTTTTTTTTCAGGCCATTTTTTTCACCAGAAAGAAAATCAGAGAAAAAGAAAAAAGGGGATGAACTTCATCAAAACCTGGCCAACATTGCTTGAATACTCTCTGTAGATTAGATTTGAGGTTTCTTTTGGAAGATTTAAAAGAAATGTTTTTTATGAAGCGGTGAGAGAGAGAGGGGGGAGAGGGAGAGAGAGGGAGAGAGACGGAGAGAGACGGAGGGGGAGAGAGACGGGGAGGGAGAGAGAGATTCCTTCTACTTTTTCTGTGTATTCTGTGTCTGGACGTTTGTATACGTATGCGTGTGCGTATGCAGAAGTGTGTGTGTCCTTATGTGTGCACTTGCCTGTGTGTGTATGTGTGAGCGTTCATGTGTGTCTGTGTTTGTGTCGATATTTTGATAAAACAGTGGATAACAATTTGACCTAAGCCTGGGGGCCAATTTAGCATAAACTTAACTTGTAAATTTCCCCTACACACACAAAAATCCTATTTGAAGAAAGGACAGAGACGGCAGATGAATATTTCCTTTCTTTTCATTCATTGCATTTTCCTTTTGGTTAAACAGGTTTAGTTGGTCACTTCATGGATATCGTCATGTGACCAACGTCTTTTGGCAGCTTGTCATGTCGGGGTGATCAATAAAAAATGTGCTGGACTGATCAATGAATAACTTATTTCTCTTGCCTACTGTTGGACAATTATCACTAAGAAAAGTTGGTAATTAAAAATCAAAAATAACTAGCGTGACTGCTGCATATAGGAAAACGACCAATTTAGCATAAACTTACATCGGAAACTAACTTTAAAGTACAAATAATGGAAAACAACATAAGGAGTAAATGTTTTAATTTTTAGCCCTCTAGTCCCATTGGAACGGCCTGTACACATGATGAATAGATAACCAGTCAGGCCAATTTAAAAACTGAAGAAACCCATGTTGACATTTTGGTGACAGTTTTAGATGACAGTTTCTAACAGATTCTTTACAGAATATATAAAAATAAACCCCAAGATCAGCATATATAAGCGAGAGGTGTCACAGTGTCTGTTTGTCTGTCACACTATAAAAAGTACCTAAACATGAGTTCAGTCAAGTCAAAATCAAACTAAGGAAAGCGAAATGCTTTTTTTTTAAATTATGTTTTTTTCTACAATGCTACTATAGTACTAAACAAGGCCATTACTTTCTTCTTTATATTCATATACAGATATATATATATATTTTTCCATACGTTTATAGATTGTTAGATGAGAGATCACAAACCAAAAATTTGTAGTTTTATTTTACTAGTTAGGTTTTTATCCAAGTAAAGTCGGGTACTTGGTGCTGTGTTTGGTTAGTTGCCCTCGGAGCACTTCACCCCCACCCAAAGCAAGTGATGTGATAGCAGGAGCGATCGGTATATTTTTGATCTTGCGAACCATGGTGAGTGATAGGGTGTGGCCCTGCCATATTAGTCGATGATGTGTAGATGGGGGTCTTGGAAGTCAGTTTTACTTAGCGTTGCCCATCACCATTCCAAGTGCTATGTGGAAGATTGTACTGAGTTACTCGGTTCCAATAGCAAGTAGTAATCCCTGAACTGACCGTCTTACGCTTGCAGGTATCATTTGTAAAAGTCTTAATGGAAATATTTGTTTGAATGCTTCTTAGGGATGGGTATATTGAAGATTTACATTATTAAAGTTCGTTTCAAAAGAATTTAGCATTCTAAAGTCTCTGTGGTTTTCAATTGATATTTCCAGATTTTTAGTAATAAGAATCTGAGTAAATTCAAAATGACTCAAGCAAAAAAGAGCAATCCACATTTCTGGAAAAGTTTTCCCCCTGAGAGATGGGGTGGATCACAGCAGTAACCATTTACCATGGTGTGTTTTTTTTATCTTTGATGCATACTTTGACATCCCTCCTTTCTCTGTGTTGAGTTCTGAATGTGTCAGCCACTGTATGAATCATATTTGTAATTCAACATTAAATACCACAAGAGTTTAATCCCTAAAAATACAACACTGCGAATGTCACTAGGAAAACAACCGTTCCTGCTGGGCCAACAGTCTCAAAAGGCCTAGCCACATCATATGATTTTGGTGGGAGTGATGTGCCCCAGGTGCAATTAACAGAACACAAACTCAAGAACGTCACCAAGAAAACAACACCGTACATTGACACCTACAACGTCAGAACACATTCAAAATGAATTCAACCGATCTGGACAATGAAATCAAAAACATCAAAAGGGACATTATCGGTATAAGCAAAATGAGAAGCCGATGGAGAGATAAACAACTTCTACGACGACTTGGATTCCATACTCCAAGAAACGAAAAAATATTTCATCTTTATGGGAGACTCCAACGCCCAAGTATGACAAGGTAGGGATACAAAATACGGAACGAGAGGGGTGAAGATCTTGTTAATTTTGCAACAGCAAACAGGTTCAAAATCATAAACACCCTCAAGAAGGAAGCAATAGGAAGGAGACTTTGAGGAGCCTAAATCATGAAACCAATCACGAAGTTGACTACATCCTAGTGGAAAAAATATTCAGCATTCTCGAAGAGGGTAGATGTTTCAAAACTATTGAAAAATCTCTCGGTATAGGAAGAAGGCAAATAAGTAGTGTGTACGAAGCAAATCGAGACCTAACAGTAGATAATGACCAAACTGTCGAACGTGCCCAGGAATATTGCAAACACGTCTATTCGAACAAAACAAAGAATACAAGCCGAGAGTTATCAATTTGGGAATTTCCCAGAAATTACTCCATAGGAAATGAAGCAAGTCATCAAACAAAAAAAGGAAATACCCATAGACCCGATGACATAACTACTGACCTACTCAAGAGAGCTAGGAAAGTCATCACTCGGAGAAAGACCATTCTTTTCAATTTAAGCTTCAAAGTTCCAGGAATTGGAACACTGCAATCATAATGCTATCAAATAAAAAGGAAAACCCAAAAGTCTGCAACATCTACGTGTCAATAAGTTTACTCAACAAAATCCCTAAACTCTTTACCAAAGTGATCACCAATCAAATCATCAAAACGCTGAATGAAAAACAACCACAGGAACAGGATGGTTTCAGAAAGAGTTATTCAACCATTGAGCATTTCCATTCATTGAACCAACTAAAAGAGTGAGCTGCAGAATTCAATATACAACTCGTAGCATTTGCTGATTTCAAAAGGGCCTTCGATTTGGTGAAAATCCCAAAGTCATTGATTCAATAAACAAGACGAATTGCAACATATGTCAGATTACTGCAACCTATCTACCGACACAGCAGTTCCTTCATCAGGCTACAATAAAAGCCATTTCAAATAGAAGAAGGAGTGACACAAAGTGATACAAGTGCACCCAATATCTTTACAGTCTGTCTGATCTTTCAAAACCCAAACTGAGAACACAAGGGAATCAAAATAGAGGCCAAATTCTTAAGTAGCCTCAGATGTACTGACGGTATCGTTCTCTCAGCTAAGAACCTTCATGATCTCTGAATGATGCTAGACAAACTAAATAAAGCAAGTATGAAAGCGAGCCTTCACAAACTGCAGCAAAACGAATGGCATGGCAAGCTTTCGGAAGAGAAAGCTTGACTTTCAAGAACAAAAAAATACCCATTGTCCAAAAAAGGAGAGTTTACAACCAATGCATCATCCTGATAGTCACTTATGGAGCCGAGAAATGGAACATAACCCAGATACTGACCCACAAACTGATAACTATGCAACGTGCACGAGGAAGAATCATGCACAAACTCACATAGAGAGGTCACAAGATAGTAGAATATATCCAGAAGAAGAAAGGAGTCAGAGACATCATAGAAACCATTACAAACATACAAACAAGGATCCCCACAACCTATATGCAAAATAGTGACCGACAAAAGTAAGATAATGTTACGAGCTAGACAAACTCAGAGAATACTGGCTGCACGATGCCCATGATAGAGAGGTCTGGTGTATCTTGGGAAGGCCCCTGTCAAACGATGGACGCTAAAAGGCCGCTGCTGATGAGACTTTCATGAAAGGCTTTAGGGACCTATCCCCTGTGAGAAAGTTCATGAATAAATTTAAATTTCTCACGAAGGACAGGGGCTTTTATCTTACATGAGGTAACTATTACCCTGGGCCACTAGCTTCAAGTAATGGGTTAATACCGACCTGAGAGCCTGCAAGATGAGCAATTTTGTTACTGGTTCGCAAACCAAAATGTAAAAAGGGAGGTAACAAATAATGCCGACGTGTAGCTGCTGGGTAATACGTCGGTAATCATCATCATCATCAGTTTTATATCCCTGGGATTCGCCACACCTCTCTGTCATGGGCGTTGCAGAGCCAATATTTTCTGAAATAGTCTAGTTCATCCCTCCATCTTGTACTCTGCCGGCCTCAGTTTCACATGTGATCTCTGGTGATCAATGTTGTGAGTCTCAAGGATCCCCAGAGTTTACATGTGAAATAGTGACCAACACAAAGTAAGATAACGTTTCGAGCTAAACACCAATCGGTTGTCTGCCCATTGCCATTTGAGTTTTTTAATGGATTCTATGATGTCTCTGACTCCTGCATTTTCCCTTATACATTGTGCTATCCTGTGATCTCTCCATGTGATGCTGGGCATGATTCTTTGATGTACACGTTGCATGCTTCTCATTTTGTGGGTCAGTGTATTGTTTACGTTCCATTTTTCAGCTTCATAGGTGACTATCTGGGGATCCATTGATTGTATACGATTCTTTTTTAGGATTAATAGGATTCTCTTGTTCTTGAAGGTTGAGTTTGCTCTGCCGAAAGCTTACCATCGTAGAGTATTTTTCGTTTTATTTCTTTTTCTTTCGAGGATTTCATGAAGATTCGTGATTTGCGAATCAGTAAGAAACCTTTTTATATTTCTACGACGTCCCTTCTCGACATCCTTGCTTTCAGGTTCGTGAAGATCAATTTTTGTTTTATTGCTGCATTTTGCACTGAACTCAGACTGAATTGTTGTTGGGAAACTGATTACGAAAATGTAAATCCATGTTCTTGTATTATGTTTAGGTTTCACGATGAGATGAAAGATGTATTTCAGCACAGAGAACCATAGGGAGTTCAAAGTTTAATGTTTTAAGAGCGTCCTCCAGCATAAGTATGTTCTCCGTATATCTTATACATCATGCTTTTCATTTCCTTCTTTGAAAAGTTCTGACTGATAGAGATATTGTTTTCGTTCAATCTTCGCCTACACTTTCTTGTATTCAATAGAACTGAAAACCGAACATTCTAGTGGCAAAGACGCGTGACATGCAAGGGTGAAATAGGTTTGAAATTGGTCTGAAAGGGGTGCAGTACGTCCCCGATGAAGAAAAAAAAATTTCACTTTTTTTCCAGTGTAATTAGTCAATGATCATTAAAGAAAAGTTGGTTGGTGATACAAAATGTTAAAATTCCTGCGTGTAGCGGATAGATATTGAACAGAATCATTTACATATACCCATGTATATATGATTACAACACAAACACACACACATACATACATACATACATACATACATACACACACACACACACACACATATATATATATATATATATATATATATATATATATATATATATATATATATATTAATGACATCGAGCAAAATAGCTATGTAAAGCTTCAAACGTCACAAAGTAACCCAGATTTGAAAAGAATATCATTTAAAAGATTTGAAATCACGCCATGACATTATCTTAAATTACGGTGCTTCTCATTGTTGTTCTAAAACGCAATCTAGAGTCTGTTGAATAGTTTTTGTGAAAAGGTGAATTTTTTTCTGACTGCACAACGCTGGGTTTTTTTCTTTTGTTTTGTTTTTTTGGTGGGGGAGATAATTCAGAAAAAAATCCAGATGAAAGACAATCGTGCCATACTAACAATTCTAGAGCAATCTTGATTAAAAGCTTTTTTTGCATTCTGAGTTTTCCATTAGATGTTGGCAGAGTCACACTGTAAATCTGTTTCAGGTTTCCAAATGGGTGATGAGTGTGAAAGATACAATATGAAAGGACAACTGAGAGAATAAAGTTGGGAAGTTAACTAAAAAGATAGGGAGAGTGAAAAGACTGATGTCTGCTACCGATAAGTGTGACAGACTGGGCTCTTATTCTTGTAATACTTCATTTCATATGTATGTCTACGCATGCACCCGAGCGTGCATGTGTGTGTGTGTGTGTGTGTGTGTGTGTGTGTGTGTGTGTGTGTGTGCGGGTGTCTGTCTGTCTGTCTAAGCGATACTTGTGTATGTATGTTTGGGGTGGGGTAGGAATGTGTGAATGCGCGTATGTACATGTTTATGGAGGTTGCAGGTGAGTATGGTCGTGTTTTTCCCCATTGTGTACATTGTTAACCCTATCCCATGATTTGCAAGGGGATATTACCACGTGTTTCATTTTTTCCACCTTTTTCTTCCTCTTTCATATTCCGAGACCTTCACTTGCTACACTAAGCTGCAACTGTATTGCGTGTTGGAGTTGAGCTCACTAAATCAGCGATTTTTTGGCTGAATCTGATTAATTCTTTCCCAATTTAGTCAAGAAAAACTGCCCTAGCCAAAATTCAAACCATTTAAAAAAAGAAAATGAAAGTTCAATAAAAGTAAATGTATTTTTATTTAATACGTAGAGATACGCTGGCTTTGAATGAGTATTATATCACTTATTTTACCATAAAGTTAGCTGTAAATAGAAATATTTAGTCGATTTTAGCCATTTTCGACGACAGTTTTAGCTATAAATAGACAGCCATACTCGACAGCAGCGGTTTGGCTCAAGTGAGGTGGACAAGAAAGGACGTAAGGAGAATTCTTTCTTCTTTTTACATGCTGAGTTACCTCCCCGCATCTTAGTAATTTTTACTTACTATCTTCTGAAGTCCATGTTCTGTATTCAAACCAAATGAATAAAAAGGAGTATCTGTTAACAATGAAGTTTTATAGTATTATTTTTCATAGGCGATGGATTCTGCTTAATATTAACGTGAGAAGAATCGATTCTAACGTATATGATTATCGTTAATTTGCTACGTTTATTGTAATAATGCAAGATTTATTTGAACCGAGCGTCAATGCCACAGCATTGAGATCTTTTTAATCAAAATCTGATAGAGTGTATTTTTTAGTTCTCGTAACAACTACTGTTAGAATATGTTGAGCACGTGACTCAATTTATGTAAAAGAGAGAAAAGGCTGCTATGAAAGGGACTTTGGTATTTGTAGTTGTTTATGTGAGTTGTCCCCCTTGAATTGGAGAAAGTGCGAAGTTATGTGTATCCAGAAAATAAAGTTGATCGGTTAATCGGACAAGCAGGTTATCGTGGGTCTCGATGTGATCCCATTAATCGGAATCCACTGTACATGTTTATATATTATCTCTATCTATATATATATTTATTTTATATATTTTAATATATTCATAAATTATACTTTTTTTGCATTCAAAGTGATTTTGATTCTTCAAAATTTTTTGATTTCTTCTAGAACACCAACACTAACACACATATTCACGTATATAAAACGAGCTTGATAGATAGATAGATAGATAGATAGATAGATTATATATTAACAGGTTTGGATGTGTGTGGGGGGTGACAGTAAGATTGTGAAAGTAGCGATTTTGTGAAATCCCTGAACATTTCAGTAATTTCATGAAACCTCTGGTTTCACAATTAGTGTAGTCACGTGGTCTTACAACAACGCATACAAACTGACAGATTCTATTTTACTTGTTTAAGGGAAGAAAAAAACATCTTCCCCTTTTGTAGATGTTTCTACTTTCCTTTTAATTCAGTTTATTGCATTCACGTATGACGTGGTTTTCTATCAGATTTCTTTCTCTACGAGGAAGAAATTGTGTTTCACTGTTTTTCAATCATTTTTGCATAAACTTATGAATATTATTATTTGGGCTCGAAAGAATATTTAGATCAAATTTGTTATTATTATTGTTATTATTATTTGCAATCTAACACCAGTTGCCTGGTGACAACCGCTAGAGTTTGAGTGACAGCAAGTCTCCTCAAGTCTCCAGCGGGGGGACTTGCTGTCACTCAAAAATTATTATTATTATTATTATTATTATTATTATTATTATTATTATTATTATTATTATTATTATTATTATTATTATTATCATCATCATCATTATTATTATTATTATTATTATTATTATTATTATTATTATTATTATTATTATTATTATTATTATTATTATTATAATATTTTGCATTTCCACACCAGATGCCTGGTAGTCACCGATGGGGACTAAGTGACAGCAAGTCTCATCTAGTCTCTTCTCACTCACAGTCCACAGCAGTGCTGCGCAGTACTTGCTAAATGACTGAAAGATTCCTCGGGTCTCCAGCATATTCTCCTCTTATCTTCCTCAATTTCAAAGAATTTCCCATTTGCATTAAACTATCGTTGTTCTGATATATATATATATATATATATATATATATATATATATATATATATATATATATATATATATATATATATATATACATATATATACATATATATATATATATATATATATATATATATATATATATATATATATATATATATATATATAGGGAGATTACAATATAATTATATATCATAATTAGCATTTAGTTGTCAATCACTTTGACAAATGTAATAGACAAAAAATAAAGACATGCACATATAGTATTATATGCTGATCATATATGCATTATCGTATAAGTAGATGATATCATAATCCTTGTAAGTGTTTTTCGTGTGTTCAGGATTTTACGAATAGAAATATATATTTTTGATCCAGCTTTGAATTTTTTTTTTCAAATTCAACGTGTAGTAGAGGGAAAAATAATCTGTCACGAAAGTATTATGCTAAGCTGTTTTCAAACGTTTCATGAAATGGTAATAAAATTCATCCAGACGAAAAAGAAAAAAAAGGTATGTTGGGTGTAAGGGGAGATAACTTTGATATGCATATCACTGGGAAATATCTTACTTGTATATCGTTATTGCAGATATTACGTTTGTTCTTTTTTATCAACATTTTGTTTTGAAAACTGCCTTTGTTTGACACGCAACAAGATGTCCATAAAGTCCTACATTCAATAACTCAGATTATACTAAAGTTATAAATATTCAGTAAATATCGTTTGAGAGTTCGATTCTTTTTAAAAAATGATTTCATCAGTGTACGTAAATGTAAGTGTAATTAAAATTTGAAATGATTCTGACATATGTTGGCCTGTCAACAGAACAGCAGGAGTTATCTCCCTTCAACCATTGAAATTCGTAAAATTCTATGTGAAGCTTTTATCGTTTATTGTATAGTCTTCAAAAATCTATGAACAACGATGGCGGTCATGTTGAAGGGTTATAAATAATTATTGTATCAAGAATTTTTTTAATTTTTTTTTCATATAATTTCCGTTAATAGATTTCAAAACCGAGGAGGTTACGGCAAAAGGTGAAATGTCTGTCTCTTAAAAAACAATCCCTAATGGAGTATGACGGCCGTTGATGAAGTTCTGATTTCCGTTGCGTTCGGCAGTTTAGTGATCCTTATAAGTCTCAGGTTTTTATGATC
>OY735220.1:55934057-55984057 GCA_963457665.1 Thysanoteuthis rhombus
AAAAATGAGAAGAAGCGAGTCAAGTGAATTAACTTCTGGTAAGATAATCCACGCTGAGTTAAGATGCATTAGCAACTAATAGAGTTAAATACTTTACAGGCCTGAGGTATCAAATAAATGCTTCAATTAACAATGACAAGTTGATGAGTTTGGAACCCTTGCAAGGAGAGAGTGTGTGTGTGTGTGTGTGTACACGTGTGCACATGTGTGCATTATGATACAAACTATGTGTGGATATATGTGCAGATATGTGTGAACATGTGTAGGTATGTGTCACTGTTGGGGCAGGCATGAGAAGAGACGGAGATTACCTTTAGTTAGGAGTCGGTTAGTTTTTTTTACCACATGTCCTTAGGAGGGAATTACACGTGGCTCCTGCTTGCAAATAGAAAGAATACACAGCAATGGAATTTCGTTATCTCCTGTTTGAAATTCAAAATGGAAACAGGTGTTGCATCTAATGTGTCTTTGGTAAGAATTGCACCCATGTTTTTGAAGAATATGGAGTAAATACAAAACATATGGATTTATTTCTTATAACCAGACTTCCCGTTTTTCAAACGAGAGTAGATGCTTCTCTTCGCAGGTTACGCACTTTTGTACTGCGTTTTCTAAGCTATGTTGTCACCATATTCCTCGACTTGTTTGAATTCACAACGGGATTTCTACCCCGAAGAATTGCATTAACACACGGTTGTCATGTCTGTTTTCTTAACAAATGTCTGCGAGGTAACTTGGCTATCTCCACCCCAGTCTCCCTTTCCACTTAGTGTCACGTGTCAAAAATATTATGAAAATTTGATTTTTGTTGTAAGTTAAAATGGACGAAATTCTTTAGACAAGACTGTCCATTCATTATTTCATAGACAAATAAACTTTACATACAAAATTGTCCTGATTTTTTTAATAACAGTTTACCAACTGATGTTTGTGATGAAAGTATTTGCAAGTGTTTTTTTTTTTGTTTGTTTGTTTTTTTTCAATACTGAGAGGTGCACCCGTTTGCTTGTTCTTAAAAAAACTCTTTCGAAAAGTATGATAGAAAGGTTTTGTTGAATTGACTCACTGGATCTGTCTTCCAAGTTTATGCAGAGGTTGAATTGTTCAATGCGAACAAATATTTGTTAGCTAATTGGAATCTTTTATGCGTGCTGTGAATTTTAGTGGCAAACCATTGTGATCGGTTGGATGAGTTGCTTCTTCTCTGTAAAGAGTCAGTGATCTTCAGAGAGCCTTGTGACGGGCTTAATGAGCTCGACATAAAAGTACTAATGTGTACTGTTCCAAATCATATTCGGATAATCCAAGCACTTCTTTTTATCTCTAATGTTATCACATAATAAGAGAAAAGAGACTCTCTTTGTGATTCAGAGTGAGAGAAAAATCCTACCAAAGAGAAAAATTTGTATTAACATCTAAGATGGAAAGAAGAGATTAGATTGTCTGCAAAAAAAGTTGGAATGTTTGAATATTTTAAATTAGGGCTTGTCATTATGTATAAGTGTTGTCCTCATCTTTTTTCACGTTTCGGCAGTTGTACTCTGCAGTCTCCTCCAAGTGGGTTTTGTAAGTGGTGATATTTTGGAAAGCTGAGAGGGGGGGGGGTCGTTGCTGTCGTAGCCGGGGGATGGAATGTCTCCACTCCGCTGGCTTATTTTTGATGAAAGCAATTGTTTGGTCAGAACAATGTTATTAACTGTTTTTAAACTTTCCGAAATATTCCCCCTTATAGCACCCATCTGAATTAGGTCATAGGGTACAACATCCGAAACATTGTCTACAAGATGAACCGAGATGAAGACAACAGTCAGAGAATACGTATACATAAAAGTTTGAGAGTTGGTGAATACACTAAGAGATATATACAATAGCGTGTGACTGCAATGAATGAGTATTTTGTGTGGATAGTTGAGGTACTAATGTGTACGAATGTTTACTGTGTTATTTTAGGCAATTGCCTTTTGAAATGAGTGACGATTGATTGGTGAAGTAGAAGATGTTGAGTGAAGAAGTTTCTGGAAGTCTGTTGAACTTGTGACTTGGTACTATACGGACTCAATTGTCATGTGCACTTGATAGTTGCAGAAAATATCTGAAATATCTTGATAATTGCAGAAACTATTTGAAAATATCGACAAAAAATGCATTCATATCTCTGTATATATTCAGTCTCTACATTCAGTCTATATATTCAGTCTATATATTCTGTCGTGTCTGTCTGTCAGTACGCCCATCCATCTGTCTATATGATTTCTCTCAATGTATTTCAATGTCATTTTTTGGTAGTGTTGGCCATGTACTATGGAATAAATGATTAAACCTTGGGGTAGATCCAGGAATTCGTTTTCGATTGAGGGACGGTTTTATTTTTCCACGGGAAAATAGGTTTAGAACGAACATTTGATAAAATGCTGAATTTGAATTTCAAGGGATGTAATTCAATGTTTATACCTACAGCAGGGAATAGTGTTATCTCCCTTGTATTTTTTTAATATTTCATTTTCATTCAGTTGTTGGTCAGAGTACGAAGCTGGCAGATGTATGTTCTCTTTGAGTGTTTCCTAATTATTTGTTTATCGTAGAAATTAGCGAAAGTTCTAATTGATTATGCTTTTGTTTACTACACTGCTTTTTAACAATTTGACAATAACAATCATTTCTCAAACGAACTCTCTGTTTTGCATTCATTGGCCTATTTGTGTTGAATGTCCTCTAAAAGGTAGTTCGATCTTCGTCAAGGACCAGAAATGTTGAAAAGTTTCAAAGTCAGGTGAATCAAAAAATACCTCTTGCATGATAATTGATAAATTGGGTTATCTTTACGAGCAAAAACTTGGCCTATTGAAATTAAAATGTTAGAAAGCTAGGTTTTTATTTTTAAAAGATTTGATATTTGATTTTTCTCATAAATAAATTCAAACTTGTTAAAAAGATTGCACTTGACAAATTTAGCTAAATTTTTACTTTGATATTTTAGATTTTTTTTTTTTTTTCGAAAGATAGATTGGTAGCTGAATGCAACTGACCGGGGATCAATTTATGCTAGTTAGTCTCGTAACCTCCCACGGTTGTTATGACTTTTGTGCTCACTGGCTGACCCACATTTTATTTATAATCAGAAATTAGTAGCTTTTTCTCCTTCAAAGGAAAAAGAAATTAAGTGTTAACAAGTGTACAATTGCAAAACCTTAAATTACATGCAAAACTAAATGAATATACTTACTCCCTCATAATCACAGGAAAAAAGTTTGTTGAGCTTGTTGACTTCGGGAACGACCAAATAACAACCTTTTGGAATTGAAATGTTTGCATTCAACTTTAGCTCCAATTTTCCATTATGTAGAGAAAAAAAATAACGATGACTATTTGACTCAAGGAACTGTAGTCTTTTTTCTTGGTTATCCAAAAGACATACTTCCGAAGGGGCAATTATCCTGATGTGAAGATTTTCCTTGATTTCGACCTGAATCGAAGCGATTAAGTGTTTTTGTTTGATTCGTATTTAGAAATAACACGTAAGCCCCTCTGTGTTTAGAAACCATCAACCAAAACTGTCGACAGCAACATATTTTTTTCAGTTTTGTAATTGATTTGGCTGATTAGCTATGTGGAATATTTCTACAAGCTGTACCATCAGAGCTATAGGGCTGAAAGTATAAACATGTACATCTTATTATGTCTGAAAAGACGTTGTTTTTTTTTTGTTTTTTGAGATCTCCTAAATAGGTTTCCGTTTCCAACATAATTTTATGCTAAATTGGTTCCTTAGGTATAGTGGTCACAGAAGTGAGTTATCCATTGATCACCCTTTCTAAGAAGTTTTTAATTAATCACCCCTAATACGGCATGCAGCTAAAAGACGTTGGTCACATGGAGGTTTAGATAGTGTGACTAGCCAGACCAGCTTTTTGTCTACTTTCAAATTAGTCTTTCCTTGATTATTAAAAAAATAAGAATATTTCCTTAGCTTTTTTTTGTTCTGTTTTGTTTTGTTATTTCCTGTCTTTGTTTTGTTTCTTTTGTATTATTTGTCCTTTCCTTTCGTATTTCATTCCCTAAAAACTTGAAGCCAGTACCAACGGCAATGTAGTAATTTCTTTTATTTCTAGCTCTCTCCGGGGTGCTTCATTTTATTTTTTCCAAATAATGAATAGGAGATATACATATGTATATATATATATATATATATATATATATATATATATATATATATGTGTGTGTGTGTGTGTGTGTGTGTGTGTGTGTGTGTGTGTGCGTGTGTGTGTGTGTGTGTGTGTGTGTGTGTGTGTGCTTTTATTTCTTTCTTTATTTTAGGTGATTAGAAAATCAGTCAGAAGTATTAGCGACTGTTTCGTATTCCTTGGTATTTTTCTTTTTTGCAGCAATTGAGAAAATAATATTGTAACAGCAAAAAAAGCAAACGAGCTCACACCGAAATAATCAGGAACTTGTAAAGGCACAGTGTAGGGGGGGGGCTGTAACAAGGGCACAGTGTAGGGGAGGTGTAACACTCGCACACTCGATCTTAAAAGCACAAAAAAAGCACAAAAAACAGATGTAAATAAATTGCATTGTTATTACTTCCAATGAATTAAATTGTTAAATTGTTATCTGTACACAGTTTGTAACATCGTGATTGCAAGGGTGTGAAACATCACAATCGGGAATTCCTTCCCTCCATTGTACCATTTCAAATATTAAACAAACGTGTGGAATGTATTTTTGTCAGAAAAAATTGAGTAGTTTTCCTTTCATTTATTTATTTATCTATTGATTTTGTAGAATGCTAATTCTCCCCACAAAGTTGAATAGCAAAACATGTTTAAGTAAATGATTTTGCCTTGTCGAATGGACAGTTGACAGTACAGAAAATGAAATAGGAGAGCTGAAATTCAAGCCCTGACTGTGACAGTTCATATTTCATTCTCATCAATGCCCTTTGGGAAAGCAAAAATCATCCCCCCCACCTATCTGTAAATAGCAGCAGTCTAGGAGTTTTGTTTCCTAACCTGCCTGAAGAGAGATAGTCACTGTCAGGCTTTCTAACCTTTGACACACCCATGATAAAATCATCTGAAGGGCTCCAAAGATTCTTCAATGGGTTACGAGATAGGTAAGGTAAATTAGAGATACTTTTCTCTGCCCTGATGACTGAGAACCATGCAACGTACACAAGAATGGATCATGCTGGGCATCACTTGGAGAAATCACAAGACAGCACAGAATATTAAAGGGGAAAAAAGGAGTAAGAGATATCATAGAATCCTTGAGAAGACTCAATTGGCAATGGGCTAGTCATGTTGCAATAATGTCAGAAAATCGCTGGATATCAGGATCCACTGTGTGGATCCCCAAAGATCATATGCAAAAGTGTGGTCGGCAGAAAACAAAATGGCGTGATGAACAAGAAAGTACTGGCTCTGTGACGTCCATGATAGAGATGCCTGGCAAATTTTGAGGAATGTCTATGTCAAAAGATTGACGCTGAAAGACTGATGATAGTGATGACTACGATATTAGTTGCTTAACTTCGTTGATCTTACGAGAACTGGTATGTCCAACCTGATTTTTTATTCTGTCGAATGAATATGAATGAGACCAGCAAAATGTATAGGAAATATACAAATTCTCTCACTTATACAAAACAAAAAATCTTTTTCAATTTGAAAAAACAGAGAGTCAGAGTTTGAGGTACGAAAACGTTAGCCGACCGTAGGAGAGAAAGTTTACCAGATCTTTTGTTGGTTGTCGAGGGGCAATTTCTCGCACGTGGAAGTATTGGGCATTAAAAGAATTCCCTCTCCGCTGACTTCCTGAGTGGCATCTGTGTTAACTCACCGTTAATCGATATTTTTATTGTGTCACTTTTTTTATCAAGTGTTGTACTTGATTCAGTTCATTTGACTTACAGTGCGGTCTGCGATGCTCAGCTGTGGTGACGAAACCGATTACCAATCGGCGACATCTCTCTCACCTACATTTGCGTCATTGTCAATATTTCTTATCTTCCCACTTTATTGACTTCTTTTATTTTTTTTTTTTTTTACTCATTATTTTCTACTTTTTCCAATATTTTTAATCCCATTCATTCAGTATTGTTGGTTAATAGATTTTTCTATCCACAGGGAATGGGGTTCTCTGCCTTCGTTTTTTTTTTCCTTTGATTCCTTTTTTCTCCGTTTATACTCTTCTTTTAGCTGTTGCGTTTTTAAATTCATTATTCCCTTTCTTTTTCCTTCTTTTTTTATCTTTTTAGATTATTAATCTCTCATTCACTCTTTAATCATTCATTCTTTCTTTCCTTCAATCTCATTCATCTACTTTTCAATTATTCATTCTGTCTTTCTTTTCCTTTATTGTTCCTTCTTATTCACTTTTATTCATTATTTTCATTTGTCTTTCATTTATGCTGTCTCTCGCCCACGTTTCTATTCATTGACCTTTTTTTCATTCACTTTTATTTCCTCTTTCGTTTTATTCAATTTGTATCAATTTAGCTTTCTTTCATCCCCATTTTATTCATTTTTCTCTTTCTTTTATCCCGATTTTCATTTACCTGACACAATATCATACCTTTCTTTTCGTTTTTTTTTCTTCCTTCTCTCCTTCTTTTCTTTTCAATCACAATATTATTCAAGATTTCATCAACTGTTTCTAATTAAGAGCAGGGATTCACATAAAAGAGACCCATTTCTCCTACTGAGCTGTAATTTTCTCAATTGTTTTCATCATATTTAATTCAGCCATATTTAAGTTGAACACAGAGTTATACACACCATTAGCAATTTTTGAGTGAAAGTTGCACCATTTCATGTGTGGACAGACAGGATCGAATACAAAAGTTAAAAAAATATTTCTCAAGCAAAAAGAAATTCCTGGATCCACTTCAAAATTCAATCACTTCTTTCTAAAAAAAATTCGTTAGAATTTACTATGAACCTTTGGGGATACCGCGTGGACAGATATGAGTGAAAAAAGAAATTTATGAAAAGAACTGGAAAAATCAGAAACAAATCCCTGAAATCGTCTGCAAATTTGATCACTTCTCCCTTACCGCGTGGTCCACCTCTTTATAAAATGTCATTGACATTCATTGATAATTTTTGGAGATACTGTAAGGACAGTCCGGGGCGAATACAGAAATTGGGGGGGGGTAAAATATCATAAACAATTTCCCTTGCTTTTCTTCGTTGTCAGTGTTGAGTTTGCTGACAGGAAGCATTTATTTCCATGGTTGTCATCTATAAGGCGGCCTCAATTATCCTCCCTGAGCTCTTGTTATGGCTGTCCGACTCACTATGTGTCCCACAGAATTCTTACCAGATATTTCATGCAGTGCTTCTTCGAGCCCCGATCCTGCCATCGTAACACCAACACTATTAAAAAAATCTAATCTGAGAATGAAATCCTCTAGTTCTGCACACAATATTCTTCGATTTGGCTGTAATGGTCACCATTGCTTTGACATGAAGAATCTGGTCGAATGTGATGGAGGGCGATAGTTTACTCGACTCCTCTGTTTGACTTTTCTGTGAAATCAAGAGAAGAATGGATTCAAAGATTAAGATCGATTTTAGAAGCATTGTGACCCTTGATTTAGGGAGGCTGTCTCTCGAGGGAAAATGATGCATGAACCAGGGCCAGTTGGGTCGCAAACGTTCTGCTACTTTAAAGATTGCTATGGACAGATGAGTGCGTCAGTTCTTCAAGGAGAAGTGTATTGATGGGTCTTAAAACGACTAATTTCAATCATTTACTATTTGGAAATTGTAGCACTTTATTGGAAATCTTTTTTCAAATTACATCCTTTACCTTTGCGACTGCACCCTATCCATTTGATTTAAGAAAGTTATAGTAAGTGTCATCTGTAACCTATTGTGTGAAACAACAACTGAATTCATTACAGAGAATTTATTCAAGGTCCGTCGTCCTCACAATCGTTTGTATTCTGTCACCTCTAAATACAAAGTCTTAACTTTTGTGCGTCGTTTTTTTACATCAAGTGAGCGAGTGTGTTTAAGATTGATCGAAAAAACAGGTGTTAATTCATAAATTATATCGGGTAATCAACACAAACCAATGATTCTCTCATCTGATATTTAAAAAAAAGGGGGGCTGAGAATTGTGCACCATTTCTAACATTGAATGACTGAGTGTGTCAAACATTGGAATTACAATCGGGGCAGCCTCTTTATAGCCTTTCGCTATCAATCAAGGCACCCATTTTAAAGCGATTTACAACCGGGGTGATCATTTTGTGATCATTTACATTCGGGGTAATCATTTTTTTAGTCATTAACAATCAGAGTGGCCATTTTATAGCTATTTACAATTGGGATAATCATTTTATAGCCACTTACGATCGGAGTAGCAATTCATTCTATAACCATTTACAATCGGAATAGCCATCTTATAGCTATCCACAATCGAGGAATCAATTTTTACGGTCGGGGTAATCATTTCATTGCCATTTACAATCGAAGTAGTCATTTTATAGCCATTAACAATCGGGGATACCATTTCATAGCCATTTACCATTGGATCAACCATTTTATAGCAATTTACCATTGGCGTATCCATTTTATGGCCATTTACAATTGGAGGAGCAATCTTATTGCTATTAACAATCAGGATAACCATTTTATAATCATGTACCATCAGGAAGCCATAAAATAGCCATTTACAATCGGGGAAGCAATTTTATAGCCATTTACAACCGGGGTAGACGTTTCATAGCTAATTAAAATTGCAATATATTATTCGGACATATTTGTAGCTTATTTTTTCCTGCAGCAAGTGTGTTGGGACTGTTTATTTCACCACGTTTATATTTTAAGGTATGTTTATGACTATAATTTTGGTCTGTAACTTTTCAGAGGTGATGACTATCAAGTGCTAGTCACATGGTTGTTTCCCTTACTTATCTATTTGCTAATGCGTAAAATATGGGACAATACAGATTGAATACATAAAAGAAGAAGCAGAACTGCGAAATGTTTCCGATATTTTCTAAGTGCAAAGTAATCCCAGAATTATTTAAATTCTACCGTCGTTTTTTTACGGCATTGGTAAGTAATCTAATAGTCATCAGCAAAACAATCTCCATGATTCAAAGTGAAGCCAATCTTCATTTTGGAGGGCGAGGTTCTTTTGGTAATCCCTTCCCTGTTTTCAGCTCTTCACAAACGGAATTTTTAAACAAAAACAATGTTACTTAAGTGCGTTGTTTAACTCGGTAATTTAGTTTGATCATACAAAAAAATAAGTTGAAATTTATAAAAAAAACAAACGGAGTGTCGATTTTAAATTGCACATCCTGTTCATCAACTTTTGGTCGCCATGAAAGATGTGTACGAAGGTCCTCGACCATCAATATAACATAGATAGATAGATAGATAGAGACTAAGATAAGTCAGTAGAGAGATAGATATGAACGGATCCTGCTGCCGTAGTCACTCCTATTTCAGTGAGAACCGGATATGTTACTTGAAAAAATCATTCGTCCTGTATGCATATCTTGCTCATATATATATATATATATATATATATATATATATATATATATATATATATGTGTGTGTGTGTGTGTGTGTGTGTGTGTGTGTGCACATGCACACACACACACACACACACACACACTCGTGCGTATGTGTGTGTATTTGCGTAAATACAAACCTGTCAGATTACTTTAAAATGGTAACTGTTAAATAAAAATGCATAACCTGTGATGAATACACACACACGCATACGCGCGCGCACATACACACACACACAAACACATAAGTATATATATATATATAGTTGAATATTGCTTTTGTGGGGGTGGTTATTACACGTCAGTTAGTGCTTAGTCAATATTTGCTCTGACTTCTGCCCAGCTTTTTCTCGATGCCGATGACCTCAGAGAGTTACTTTTTTCTATTCGCTCTCCTATCACGTAAAAACATTAAACAAGTTTGGGATGAATTACGGTTGTAGTTTTTTGTTTTTTTGTTTTTTTTATTTTTTTTTTTTTTTCTTGGGATTTGATTGGCCAATATTGAATGACAGAATTGAAAGAGAGAAAAACGATGGTGGGTCATCGGCTCATCTTGATTGATTGGTTGGTTTCTTGGTTTCCAAGGCAAAAAAAGACCAATCAAAACAAAGAATAAGGAGGTAAAGGAATTGTTAAGTGTTAAGAGGTACTGTGAGTCGATTGGTTGGAAATGAAGGCAAATTTACCAAACAAATTAGAAATGAAAATAAGGAAGGATGAAGGAAAGTAAAGAGAAAATCGGAAATACGACGATTCGTGTTTTGGTTGCTATAAACAGTATTGCCATTTGATATTTTCTAGAGTAAAATTGGGTACGTTTGCTACTGAATAAAGCTATTTAGTTGCGAAAAATATATACTTAGCATTGAACCAAAATTTACAAGATAACAATCCCTTCATCAGAAATGATGAGTTACGACATAAATATACACGAACAATAGGTTAAAAAGTATGTATCTTAATCCATTTTTTTCTGCAAGTTTCGTCAAATGATGGATTTTAAGTGATTCCATTATTTTCGTATTGGAGCAACCTAATTTGTTTCCAAGTCCATACAAATTTGGTCCGACGGTGGAAGTGATTTCATTATTTTCGTACTAAAGCTACTTATTTTGTTTCCAAGACCATACAATTTTCTGTCTGATGATGGATTTTAAGTGATATGATTATTTTTTTACTTGAGTCACTTGATTTGTTTCCAAGACCAAACAAGTTGGATTTTAGGTGATTTGATCATTTTTGTGCACAGGTTAGGGCGAATACGCAGGGGTCTCAGATAATTTAAAAAGCATACATATTCCCAATATCCCCAAGATTTGTGAGACCTCTTGGCATAACTCTTTTACAAGGGGAGTCCAATTTTGCCTATGATTGCATTCTCTTTAAAGTGAGTTCACAAATAGTACACTCGGGCGCATTAGTGCGCTCAGAGAAGTAGCTAGATGAACCCAGGATACTTGAGAGTAAATATATTAATATATTATAATGCAGCTGTTGAATATGCAATTCTCCCTTCCAAACTTCACAAACTACATATCCATACTTCAAGATGAAAACAAAAATATGTCTGACTGTATTATGAGCTCATTTCTTCTCGTTTTTATGATTGAATACTTAATTTTATAACATTTTCTTATTTCGTATCATTGTCTTTATTGACGTCTATTGAATGAGCTATTTGGGGCTTTAGATTAACTTTATCTAGAGATACATTTGGCACTTCTACGTCAGCCCAAGGCTATTCCCCTTTAAAAACTGTCAACCATGGTATATTGTCGCACAAAAAACTTAAGATTGTATAAAGCCACTACGGATGAACAAAAAAAAATGCACAATCGCAGATATGAGATAGGGCTGATAGCAACTGATAAAACTAATTATTCATTTAATCTAATATGTATTACTCAATACATCTTTAATAATTATCTAACCATTATTATTATTTTCTCATCATATATTGTAACTGTCTTGATTCCTTGGAAAAGTACTGGAAAACATAGTTCTAGTTTAAAATTTCCTTCGTTATGGCTCATATCTAATATATTCAAGACATATAAACCCTTATGAAATGGATGCATCTCTAAATAAGAGACGTACCATCGATGGATGTTGATACAAACCTGATACGAATCGAAGCGCAACCATTTCTCCCATTAAGAATGTAAATAATCGATCTAATCGCAAATACGATTAAGGTTATGTGGACATTGGATTTACTTGGACGAGAAATGAAGATCAACTATTGCTATCAAGTTTGTTAGGTGCATATAAAATGCCGAATGCTTCTTATCAGGTTAGGCAGCCATTTCAAACATTCCCATCTTGAAGGAAAACATGTAGTTTTAGAAGATTGTTAATACAACAGACGAGGCAAGAAATTATTTCCATATGTGATTAACCGTTTCTAAAAAAGCTCAAATTGCTTCTTAAGAAATATTGGAAATTTCACTGAAATGGAGTCTCATATTTCAGCTGAGTCAGTTATTCCACCTACCAGCAGAAAGATAGTTAAGACAATGCTAGGAGGAGAAGAGAAGTAAAATCCCACTGCCAAATGATAGGACTCACAGGATAAATTTGAAAAATGTTCACTGATATAGAGGAAAATTATACATTAATAAGCTTCAATATTTAAGTTTGGCTCTGAAGATTGATGAATCAACAGACGATACCCATAAAGCACAGATTTTGGCATTCATTCATTTTATTGGTGGAGATTAAATACTAATTCAGTCCCTTTACTGCGAAGAACTGCGTTCCACTATAAAAAGATAAGATATTTTTCATATCTTTTATAACTACTTTGTAAAGATTTATTATGTGTTAGGGGTTTGTACCGATGGAGGTTCGTCAATGGCAAATTGTAATATGGGTCTTATATTGTTTGTTTAAAAAAAGCGAAACCCGGATGTTATTAAAACACCTTGTTTTTCACATAGAGAGGCTTTAACGAAAAAAAGATACTGGTAGATAAATTGACGGAAGTTTTCAATCAAATTATCGTAATGGCAAATTCTGTTAAAGCCAGACCAGTAAAAACTCGTTTACTTGAACAGCTTTTCATTGATATGGATTCACAACACGGGCATTTTCTTTTACATTCCGAGGTGAAACGGTTGTCAAAGAGAAAAGTGCTCTGTCGTGTAAATGAACTCCGACAAGAGTAGCTTTCTTTTTTAAGGAATCAAGAATACTTTTGTGAATTTCTGCATTAGGAATTTTAGATTTCAAGCTTAGAATATTTGACTAATACATTTCAGCACCTCAGTAGTTACAACATAATTATGCAAACTGATAATGAAAATATTCTCTCATCTATGAGGAAATAAAACCGTTCCATAAAAAATACGGGTTAAGAGAGGAAAGGCTGGAGGCAGCAGTTTGGAATTTTTTCCTTCGACAAGTAAAAGTCATAAATGATATGACCCTCATCATAGTGCAATATTTAACAACGCTGGGAGATAAATTGAGCTGTTACTATCCATCTTAAATCACTGACGAATACGACTTGATTCGTATCCTTTCAACTGATGTTGATTTGCTGTTAACAAGAGAAGAACCAGTTATATCGTGGATGAAAATTAAATAGGAGTCGTCCATATATTTTGGATTTCCATCAATGGAGAATATCGTCCAATAGTTAGGGAATCATTGATCAGTTCAATGTTATTTTCATCATCATACTTATAGTAATTAGGGTTTTCTACATTTATCAAGATTTAGAGCAAAAGGAAAGAATCTATTCAATGTATTGAGGATGAAAAGAGGGTGTTGGTCGTAAATGCGTCTCGACATTGAAATAATCGCTTCAGCACATCGGACGCATGTTTTACACAAGCATTTTTGATTAATCAAAACACCGTTTTCCTTTATATGTTTTTCATTGAACATTATGAGTACTGAAGTTAAAGATGAAAAATATGAATGATTTTTTAGTCTCTTATTCTGTTGCAGCAGTTCCTTTATCAGGCTAGTTGAATACTTGGAGTCGAGATGATCTTCCGAAACCTAGACTTGGAAAATAAAGGAATCAGATTCGCAGACGACATCATGCTCTTTGGCAGAGAACCTCCACCACCTCCAACTAATTGTAGATTAAAAAAAGCAAGAAAGTCGGCTTTCACATGAACTTCAGTAAAAACTAAGGTCATGTGCAACAATCTCGTCGGAAATGAACGCATAACGATCAGAATCGAAAATGCAAAACTGGAGAAAGTTCACCACTACATTTACTTAGGACAGCAGAAATCTTCAAAAGATGAAGAAATCAAGCAAGGAATCATTTAAGGACGGCAAGCCGTCGGAAGAGCAAGCTCAACTTTCAAGAACAAGAAGATTTGCTTTTGTTCTAAGAAGAAGAATATACAAACAATTCATATAGTCACCTATAGAGCTGAAACATGGAACCTAACCGAGGGACTGGCCCACAAAATGAGAACCATGCAACGTGTACATGAAATAATTATATGGAGAGATCACAAGACAGCACAATATGTTAGGGAAAAGAACAGAAGTCCGAAACATTACAGAATCCATTAGAAAAACTCAAATGCCAATGAGCTAGCCATGTTGTAAGAATGGCAGACATCCGATGGACATCATGACTCAAAACATGAATCATCAGAAATCACTTGCGAAACCGAGGCCTTTAGAATACGAGATGGAGAGACGAAGTAAGTATTGGCTTCACGGTGTACATGATAGAGAGGTGTGGCGAATGCTGGAGAAGGTCCAAGTCCAAAGTAGGGCAATAAAAGACTGATGATGATGATGATGATGATGATGATGATGATGATGATGATACGGGTACTTGATTTCGATCAATAGTCCGGCAGTCTAGCTTGTTTTGTTTTTGGTGCTTTTTTGTTTTTTGCTTAGATCTCCCATATTTTTTGACTGAAATACCGCAATTATGCAATAAGAGCCCATTATTTTGGTGCAGTGTACTGTTACAATAATATATTTTTAATCTTTTCAAATTATTACCGATAAGATAAAAGTTGAAAACAAAAACAAAGATATCTACCTTACATTCTCTGCATTCAATTGGAAGCCATTGCTTTCAAATTTACTTATTTATAGTTTTATTATTTTCATTTATTTTAGTTATGTTTTGAATTTTCCGTTGCAGGGTTTCGCAGGAAGGAAATTTTGTGTTACTCCAAAATCATAATTTCTCATTTCAACCTTTATCCCCGCATTCCAGTCAGCCCGGGCCTCTACCTAAACTCCTGGGGAAAAACGCTAAAATCATTCTTTCAAAATTCATTCGCTGACTACTGAAATATTTCTGTCTGATTCATTTCGTATTTACAGTTGCTCAGCTGCAAAAGTCAGATAGATTTCTTAGGAGACAAGGAGTTGTCGCTTCTCATCAAATGGGCTCGATTTTCGTAACGTATAATTTTTTTTTCTTTTTGCTGTGTACATTCGAGTATAACGCAAACCCCTCTATTTTGCCGGAGAAATATGGTATGTTTTTTTTTATTTTGTTTATATTTCAATTTTCGAAGCATAGTTTTTTTCACTTCCAGTGTAAAGTGCGCCTGTTTTGTTGTTTTTTTTTAACTTGATCTCTAGTGTACCCGAAAGTCAAAGAGTTTGAGAACCACTAGTCTAGTTTAAGGCTATCTAACTAACTAGTTTTTACGATTCCACAAAGTAGCAATGTTCGTTAGGCTTTTCATTCTCAGCGGTCTATTCTAAATAAGATTTTAGCAGAACAGAGTAATACTTAGTTTGATTCATTCAACAATTCAATTCTATCAAAAACAATTCACCAGAAATTTAGCCTTCAGAACTACAAAACATGACTGTATGTCTTGTTGTGCTGATTGCAATGCAATTTGGTTGTTTTTGGACAAAGTTCCTGTGTTCAACTCTCAGATGGAAGCCATACAAGAAGAACGTCTGTTTTGTTTGAATACTTATAAGCAATCTGTAAGATTTGACTCGACCACTCGACTGAATTGAGTCAACATTCCCTGGGGCATGTAAGTTTCTCCGGTTTCTCAACTGCTGCTTGGGTTGAAAAAATAAAATCTTTTTCACATTTCTACATATATATATATATATTTTTTATTTCCAATATCCAACAGAATCGTAGAATCGTTATCAGTGACCGACTAAGCAGAAATAAGCACCCCCAACAGATTTCTCGTCTTTCGAATTTCGAAGGTGACAGTATTGATGCCCCCCCACACACACACACACACCAACGTAACTTTTTTTTTTCGTCGCAAAGTTCACCTATGAAGAAGATATGGAAAACAATGAAATCAAATTCAACATAGTCCACCAGACTCTATAAGATTCTTTTCTTTCAAACATAAATTAATCTTCTTCGCATAAGTATTTCTGTGGGGACGAATAGTTTGGGGCCGAATAAACTTTCCCTCTAACTCGTCGGGCGATCGAATTACGTTTTTTTTTTAATCTTACAGGCCCCTAATAAGCAGTGTTCGCTTGGATAGTGTGGTGGTTAGCTCCCGGCAGCTAATTGAGTACGCTCAAATATCTGTGATTAGTGTAAAGATGTCAACTTGGGTTATCTTGAATCATATCAAGGGAGTTGTCATGAAGTCCTAGTCTCGACCAGACTTAAGGCTTGCAAAGACCACTAAGCAGATGCTTGCAAAATAAACTGGGGTTTCGTCACAGGCCATATACACCCCCGTGGGAGTTTTATCTTAAGAGACGTGATATCATATGTTTGGAAGACAGATTATGTAGAACCAATCCTCCAAATGGTGATAGAATTTTTTTCCTTACGAATCAGCATTCGAAATCCGGGCTTCTACCTTGACTTGAACACCGATCACTGTCGCCGTTTGAAAAGATGCAACTATTTTGGCTATCAAACTAGCTCTAAAAAATGAGCACAGAAGGAGAAAAGAGGTAGAAAAACGAAAGGGAAACGAAAAGGATTATATTTTCTCCATTTTAGAATTGAACTTAGTTGATAATTACATGAATGTGTTACAGTGAGATGGTGAAACTATCGATTTTGTGAAATATCAAGGCAATTTGTAAAATCCTAGAACATTTCGACATTTTTTGAATTGTGATGCAAACCATTACGACAGTAATGAGTCCACTCCTCACTGCGTGAACCACGATTGGGGCCTTGAGTCAAACTAAATTCAACTTGATAAATATAAAGAATCCAAATCTCCCTTACGAAGAGTTTTGACTTGCCTAGCCGACCAACCAGCTTACAACGTAAAAAGTACCTCTCTCATTTCAATGGTTGACTCGTCGAACGAAGACACCCTGAACAATAGCGTCAGCGGCACGGAAATTTGAACTGTAGTAAGCAGTTTGGAGGAAGAGACTATATGGGACATATCGCCCATCGGCTGGCAAGGAAGTGGGTCATCAATTGAAAAAAAAATCCAAGAAGTTGGGCTCCATTTTGTTCGGCGTAGAAGTCGCCAGAAGGTTACTGGCCCAGCAATGTATACACAGGAATTTTGTTTTAAAAAAAATCTGTTCAGCGTTTTTCTACGTCTGTCCGATTTGAACTCCTTATTTTTTCCTCTCAAATCTTTGTCCAACTCTTTTTCGGGTGCTGCTTTCATATTTGTTTTCCGTAGGCTGTTTTTGTGGCTTTAACAAACTGTTTAGATCCCAAAAGCTTCTCCTGAAACCTGCACACGTGCAACGATGCAAATGCGTTCTCCACGTGGTTGTGCAACAGCACCAATTGAGGACAGAACTCATTACAGTTGTATTGGTCAGCATTATAAGATTATTAAATATTACAACTGAGAGTGAATTTCATGAAATGTTCAAAAGGTTCGTCAAATCTCTAGGGAATCTCCCGGGTCACAAACTTATTCACGTACTGAAAGCACCGGTTGTCGTTTGAAGTTAAGCAATGTCGAACCTGGTCAGTATTAAGATGGATTACCGCTTTTGAATACCGGGTATCGTAAGCATGTGCTGCCCACACGTACGCGTGTGCACCACCCTCATTGAAACCGACCTTATGTCACATTCTACCCTCATTCAGAGTATTTTTTTTCTAATGTACATGGAGGGAGAGACAAAGTCATGCAAGGGTCTAAGTTTGTGTGAACGTGGGTTGAATGAGTGCAACTTTTATGATCGAATCTGGGACAAGTGATGGGATTTTCATGCCGAAACCATGTAAATGTATTATGAATATACAATGAAGTCTCTGCAGCAGGATGTGCTTTCCCAGACTATTATTTCCAGACAATGGAAAGACAACGCCAACACATTTGGACTGGAAACATGATCAGGCAGGTGATTGGGTGGATTTATATTAATGACAGATAGATAGATAAATAGATAGATGGATTGAAAATGATTGAAAAAGGTAAATAAGAATAGTCTTTGGTAGATATAAACAGATTGATATGAGCCAAAAGATGGATGGATATGAACAGATTTAAATAGATAGACTGATAGATACATACATACATGTGTTAAAAAGCTAATTTCCTTGTGTGAGAGAGATTCAAAGATCGATTCTTTGGCGAAGATGAGAGGTTAAAAATTTGTGAACATATAAAATGTTATATTTTCTATGACTGAATGATTGAGAGGAAAATATCATTGTCATTGAGTGACGAGGTCAGGAGAGAGATTTATGAATATCTATATCATAATCCTGCTTGTCACGATATAAGCCCGTTACGCTCTGATTGGTTAAAAACTGTCCATATATCTAACTCATAGTCATAACAATGCGTCTACATTCCGCCTGCCATTACTTCAACGCTATGTCTTTAAACGCTCTGCTGTAAAAGACTGAGTTTTTTTTTTAAACTAACTTCCCAAAGAAAGAATGTCTGATCAAATTGTTTTGTTCCTCAGATTTTTTATGACGTCATCAGCGATTTTTTTTTTATCCTCTCAATGATATAATTTGATTTTCCTAAAAGAAGAATGTCTGATCAGAATTTAAATAAATGAAATGAAGTCAAAAACCTTAAGTTTGCAACGTTCAATTCTATTCAATAAATATTAATGATTCTCCTTATCATATCTATATGAAAGGAAACAGATATATTTCAGCTTCTTATATGATTGTCAACGTTTAAAACAAAGATTTCCAGATGCGTTCAGTCTTTAGAAAAATCAGTTATCTGATCAGATCATTTTGTCCTAAAAATTTCTATGACATCAACAGAGATTTTTTTAATTCTCTGAATGATGTGATTTCAAGTAGCCATATATTAAGGGCCCAGATCTGCATTGTAGTTGTACATCAAATTAAATCTACTTCCAAAAACATGACTAACGGGTGGGAACTACCAGATATGGGTTTAATTTCGAAGTTAGACAACAGTGAAGATGCAAGGCTAAAGAGACTATATCTACCATGTGCTGAAAATCAATTTCGAACATGTTGAGGATGGACTGACTGACCTACACACACTGAATGTGGACGCTTCTAAAAGTAAATGAAATATGTAATATGATAATATATGACTTATAGTAAAAAAAAATAATACTTTTAGGAAAACAAGTAATATCTATAGTAAAAAAAAGAATAAGTTATACATTTCCATAGAAAAATTACATAGCTTTGCTTAACCGAATCTCAACCCAGATTTTTTGCAAATATGTTATCCCGTAACGTAGCAAATAAAAGATCGAAGAAATTCTGTTACATAAGACAATCTTGACGTGCTTTTCTTAGAATTGAAACGTCCCAAATTCTCTCATTTGGTTCGGGTTTTTTTATCAATTTACCAATCAGAGCATAATGGTCGTAGATTGTGACAAGCCGAATGATATCATAGAAGATCCAAATAATTCTTGGATATGATTTCATTTTTGAAACTTCACGCTTATTGAGAGCAATCCGTTCATATCCTTGTGAAAATAAATAAGAGTAAAAAAAAAGAATTGGATTAATGAGAAAATTCAATGTATCAATTCGATCATTCTCGAATCACTTTTCGAGAAACAATCTGTCAAGGTTTCTACTCAACGTTAATCTCTTCCTTCATTACTCGAAACTGTCAGAAAGCGTCAACTGAAACTGTCACGAAAGCTGTCAACATTGGTTTCAGGTTTCCCCAGTTTTTCAGTGGGTATGTATGAATCGCCAAGTGCAGGCTGCATCAATGTAGCTAGATGGCTGAAAACTTGAGCATTCACTCCTCATTATTCCTTTTCCGGTTTTTGTTTTGGTTTTGGTTTTTTCTCAAAATACACCCCGAATGAGTTTCTAATGGGGGCCAATTTACGATGTAATTTCAAGCTAAATTGTTCCCTTTTTTAGTATCCAACTGCATTCACGCTTGTTTGTTTTCTTGAGAATTCGGTGTTATAGTGATCCAACAAAAAGCGAAAAGTAGCTTATTCATTGACTACCTTTTTTAATTGATCATCCTGAACATGACACACTGATTGACCAACGGTTTCTACTGAATGGCTAACCAGACCTATTCTTCCTTTCAATGGAAGCATCAATCTTCCTAAGACTTTCTTTCTAATTGTCACCATAATAATCAATCACACCATCTAAACCAAGCCATCTGTCTTACGCAAAATCATCAACTGAGAGTTGAAAAAACAAAGATTCTGCCTTTTTCTTTTTTGACATGAATTTTATTGCTTACATCCCGCAAATACAGTTAGTATAAAAAAAGTATCCAACGTTTTCCCAGAGAGATCATTTTAACACCATCATAGTGGTTCGAAAATGTCAGAATTTGGACCATATATGAAAAAATGCACACAAAAACTGTCAATTTGGAATCTGAATGAGGGTATTCTCGTACATCCACTGAGGTTAGGCAACGTCGAGCCTGGTCAGTACTTTGATGGGTGACTAACTGGATATACAATTTGCTACTGATCCTCCTTATGTGAAGGCTGATGTATACATTACACTCAATAACACAAGTCAACCCACTACCCGTGCCCCCTGACTGGCCTGGCTGTGAGTGATATTAGTTATTTTTTTATCTAAAAGACCCTCAGCCAAAGTGATTTCGATGAGCGGTCCCCTCTATATATCATTATCTCAATGTTATTGGTCGGTTATTTTTTTAACTGAAATACCCTCTGACACAATGATCGCAGGAGGCTTCATTCATATATATATATATATATATATATATATATATCGTTTTCTCAAAGCTATCAAGCAATTATCTCTATCTTCCTTTACATATCGTCCCCTTAATGTTATTAGCAGCATTTCTTTTATCATAAAAGATCCTCCGCCGAAGTGATTACGATAGGAAACTCTTTCTATGTACTGCTATCTTAATATTTTTTTCTAAATGACCCTCTGCCAGAGTGATCGCAATAACCAGCTTCTTTTTCCCGACGAATTTTGCCTCGTTTATAATTTTTTTTTTCCACATTTCAAAGATAATGGGACGTCCTTACTTCGGCGAAGCGTATGGAGTTCCTGGGATACCCAGTGGTCAGATTCTTCCTCTCACACTTGCTGGTATAGTACAAGGGATAACAGAGAGCAACGCGTCAGCTTGGCAGCAGGAGCTGCTGGAAAAACACCCAAGGGTGGGGCTCCGCTCCCTAGTTTGGAATCGGAGTTGTCCTAGCTAGGGAGAGACTGGTCCATCCTTCAAAGCATTACCAACTCGGTCGGCCGTGATTCATCTCTCCTGGGTAAATCGACTATTGGAGAATACCTGGTGCCATAAGCATAACAACGCTTCGACAGGCATAGCAAGCCGGAAGTGAATCTTACCAACAATTGTTTTTTTTTCCAACGGTTATTTTGCCTCTACCTTCTTACCATATAGATACAGACTACGATCTTTATTTATACTCTATAGGTATTGAAGATTTTGCAAATACATACCTGTCTGCCTGATATAGACAAAGGGAGATCGTATTGCGCTAATCTAACAAGAAAGGCAGGATCTGCTTGTCTGTCTTCAAAATCTGCTCACGAAATCCAATCATTTATCTGGGCTTCAACAATGCAAATCACAACTGTCCAGCCACTACACAGGCCCAAACACAGTGTAATACATATATTCATGGGTCTTCCTGTATAAAAGATGACAGACTAAGATAGTATCTGACAGACTGACAGAGATACAGGTTCTCTTCTATCCGGAAAGTTCCTTGGAAAATCTTCCATGTGCCGAATGACGTGAAGTGAAGATGCAATTATCATTGGTTTATATAGTAAATTGTTTGAACGTTTCCTGAACACCAAAAATGACTTGATTTTAAGTCTGTCAGTCTTACACTATGCGTATCACCATTGAGTGTTTCAGGTTTTTCTTATACTTTTGAACACATCTTGCTGACGGATACACAAAATGGGAAGATGAAGTACAGATGTTCACAGTCAGAGTTTCGGCCTTTTGTAAAAGCGGGGTTATTATAGCGAACTTCCGTAGTGCGGGATACATCTGCTATACGAGTATGAACAGATATAAACATAAGATATTTATGTACTCTTAGGTGTATGCACAGGCATAAACACGTTTACACACGTTCAAACTGGGGTTGCAATTTGGTACTTATCAAGACCAAAATTGGGCAAGGCGTACACACGTTTACACACGTTCAAACCAGGGTTGCAATTTGCTACTTACCAAAACTAAAATTGGGCAAATTTGGTATTGAACAATGTTACTTTGTTCCAAAAATAAGGAATCGGTACTGAAAAAAATACATAAAAATAAGAAAATGTTTAAAAAGCAATCAACGCATGAATGATATCATAAATATACACGAACTATAAATGGAAAAATGTATTTTAATCCATTTTTCCTGCAAGTGTAATCTAGTAATGGATTTTAAGTTATTTGATTATTTAGTGCTGAAGGTTTCTAATTTGGTCCCAAGACCGCTCAAATTTTGTCTGTTGTTGGGTTTTAAGATATTTGATCATTTTGGTACTGAAACTACTTAATCTCGCCTCGAGACTGTACACATTTGGTCTAATGATGGTTTTGAAGTTATTTGATTATTTTGGTACTGAAGCTTCTTAATTTGGTTCCAAAGTCTACAAATCTGGTCTTACACAGTAATAGACATCGGGCAACCCTTACTCCAACAAACTATCCGGGAAAGTAAGTCATGGCTCCTTCAGACGATATTTGTCTCCAGCAATGTTATTTGCAGCAAATCTTGTACATGTATCCACATGATTTAATTTCCCTGCATATGCAAGAACATTTTAGTATTGATCTAGATTGAATCATTTCCCGTTCGTATAATTATTTGAATCTGACATAAATTTCTTCTTTTTGTCTGTTTTACGACTTTCCATTTCTTACCAATTCTTTCCACTACACGGGTGAACAATTGTCCTAATGTATCACTTCCTTTCAATAGATTCACCTACACGTATGCACATCCACAATAAGATAAACACATCCTCTCTTTTTGTCTTTTCTTTCTCTCTCTCTCTCTCCAAATATATATATATATATATATATATATATATATATATATATATATATATATATATATATATATATATATATATATATATATATATATATATATATATATATATATATATATATATATATATATATATATATATATATATATATATATATATATATATATATATATATATATATATATCAGCGGCAGCAATCTTTCAGCGTCCGTCGTTGGACGTCACTGAGTCATTACTTCTTGGAGTTATCTAGTTCGCCACGCCATCTCATCGAACACAGGAGTTATCTATTGGTCGCAGGTTCGATTTCAGCAGCAGCCTATTTCCTTTAATTGTTTAGTCTATTTACACTGTCAAGCATACGCACTAACACAAGGATAAGTATTTTCTTTCTTTCCCCATTCCTTTCCCTTTCTTCTGGTGGTATTGTTTTCTTTTTTCCTCTCTCTCTCTCTCTCTCTAATCTCTCTCTCTCACACACACACGGACACACACATGCGTATACACACAAACATATACACACATGCATATACACACATGCACACACGCAAATATTCATCAGTAGAAAAACAGATACACACACACACAAAAGTATAAACATTTGTAACGTGTTCTCACTCTGTGTCTCTCTTGTTCTCATATTCTTTCTCTCTCTCTCTCTCTCTCTCTCTCTCTCTCTCTCTCTCTCTCTCTAACACCCACATACACTGATGTGCTCACGCACACATACACAAATGTACACACATGCACGGGCATATTCATAAGAATAAAAAGAGAGATGTATATACACACACACACACAGCACATATATACAAATATTCGTAACGTGTATCCAACTTAAATAGTTTAATAGCGATGTCACCCATCCGAGATGTGGACTGAATCAGCCTTGAGGCCAGGTTGCGGACAGTGCTGGAGATGCAGGGTCCGGAGGGAGGGGTCAAAGGTCATCGAATTGTGTGCAAGTATCGATAGGAATTAATTGAAAAGGCGTCTGGCAGATTACCGACCAACGTCCCGACCTCACATCTCATGTATTGACAGCTTGACGTGGCGTTAAATGTGTTTACGGAGAGAAGCAGACATACACGTGATCTGGTGACTGGCACAATCAGTTGGTTATCCGATCACCTCTTTAGGAAGAGAGAGGGCAGAAGAGAAATAGAGGAGAGAGAAGGGGAAGAAAGAGAGAGAGATGATAGAGAGAGAGAGAGAGAGGAGGGGGAGGACGACGAAGATAAGGAGGAAGGGGGGAGCAGAAGTAGAGAGTGAGGAAGAAAACATAGGAGGGTGATGGGGGTGGTAAAGAGAAGGTAAAAGTTGATCCGACGCCTTTAGCGACCAGAGATAGTAACGAAGAAGAAGAAGAAGAAGAAGAAGAAGAAGAAGAAGAAGAAGAAGAAGAAGAAGAAGAAGAAGAAAGAGGAGGAGGAGGTAGTGGACGAAGGTGGAAGGAGAGAGAACGTGAGAAAGAGGAGAGAGCAGAATGAGGGGAAAAAAAGGACAAGAGGAAAAGAGGAGGTACAGTCATATGTAAGAGGAAAGAAGAAGAAATTGAAAAAGAAGGAAGGCAACTGACAAAAAGGGAGAAAAATAATGAAAAAGCGTAGGAGAGAGAGTAGGACGAAGAAAAGAGAAGAAAGATGGAAAGTGAAAGAGAAAGAGAAAGAAGAATAACAGAGAGAACAAGAAATTGGAAAAGGTAAGGAAGGACAATGAAAAGAAAAATAAGCGGAAAAAAGAATAGAAAGAAGAGAGGGAAAGTGAAGGTAGAGGTAAGAGTAAGACATAAAAAAACGAAAAGAGAGACGAAGGTAAGTGAGGAAAAGAGAAGAGAGAAAAGATGAAGGAAAGAAGAAAGAGAGGTCGAGAAAGTGAGGAGCAGATTGACCAAGAGAAAAAAGAAAAATACAAAAAGAAATGAAAAGTGAAATCCTGAGGTCGGGAAGGAAAGTCGAAAAGAAAAGAAGAGAGCCTGATCGAATTTCAGCCCTAATCACCGTTTAGGCGGGAAATCACACATTATCGGAAGCTCAAATACCGTATTTGCTGCCACCTCTTAACTTACACGATTACCGAATACTTAATAGGCAAATGTCTCAGAGCTCTTCACCCGCAAGGTGCTCCCCGAGGCCTTGAACCAAATTTGTTTTACGCCAAGAAATGTTAACGCATAACTTTTACACACTCGCATATGCACAGACACGCACACGGAGGAACATAAGCATAGAATGGCATTCATATTCATATATTAGAGACCGTCACCATAACATGGGTGTCTTCAGTTTTTAAGTTGGCTAGCTGGCTATGCATGTGTCATGTGTACAGGCCACACCAATGGAGCTAAAGGGCTGGAATTTTCAACACTTACGCTTCATTCTGTCTGGAAACACACCTTGTTTTGTTTTTTTCCCTCTTCATAGGTTTTTAGTGGAGGTGTAATTTTCAGTGTAAGTTCATGCTTAATTGATCCCTGAGTTTATGTCAGACAACATTACCACTTGATTTTAATTCTGACTTTTTTAGTGATCACTACCCAACAAAGGGCAAGAGAAATAACTCATCCATTGATCACCCCTTTATCCAATTTAGTTGATCATCCCCAACACAGCATGCAGCCAAAATACATTGTTAAGGCGATGGTTTCTATCCAGTGACTAACCAAACCTGATTATATAAGTATTTTGATTGGCACGTGTTCTCTTACCCTGATCCTATTGATTAGCCCTGACACCGTAAGTGATCAATCTTCATAATCTAAAATCAATCTGGTTCCTATTCAAACTTATTTTCTTAGATTCACGAAAGATCGAACACGGCTTTGTGGGGATTATATCGAGTTTCTTTCAATTGAATATTTCCCGTTTAATAACACAATGTGTCGTTTAGGCAGGCAGTGAATTGAATTACTCGGGTGTCCGTAGTTCATCACACCATTTTATATTCTGCCGGCCACGGTTTCGTATATGATCTCTGGGGATCCACGTTGTGAATCATGAAGTTCAGCGGTTGTCTGCTATTTCACGCGACTCGGCCATTATCATTTGAATTTTCTAATGAATCCTATGATATCTCTGACTCGTTTTTTTCTCTAATATACTGTGCTGTATTCTGATCTCTCCATGAGCATGATTTCCTCCCCTGTACGTCCATGGTTCTCAGTTTGAGGGTCAATCTTTTCGTTAAGTTCCATATTTCAGCTCCATAGGTGACTATCAGTAGGACACATTGGTTGTGTACCCTTCTTTTGGGGGCTAGTGGGATTTTGAATGTTGAGCTTGGTCTATCGTGAGCTTGCCATACACATAGTCAATTGGTATTGCAAGAAGATACAAAATACAGCGAAACAAAGGCGTGCAGATACATGCACATGCGCACGAATCAAAATTTCCAAGTTATGCCTCTGATACATTTTTACAATCACACGAGTGAAAGTAAACTTTTTGTGCATTTTATAAAAAGTCGTAAATTCATTTATATTCATTAAATAGGTTTAAATTTCTGATAAAATCTTATCTAATCTAATAACTCCTGAAATGAGAAAACATCTTATTAAGAATTGTTAGTTGTTTATCCGTAGGTAATGAGTACAAATTCTTGGTTATCTATCCGTAAGTATTGAGTAAGAATTGTTGGTTGTGTATCTGTAAGTATTGAATAAAAATTGTTGATTGTATATCAAGAGGTATTGAGTTAAGAATTGCTGCTTCTATATCAGTATGTATTGAGTAAAGATTGTTGGTTGTGTATCTGTAAGTATTGAATAAAAATTGTTGATTGTATATCAAGAGGTATTGAGTTAAGAATTGCTGCTTCTATATCAGTATGTATTGAGTAGATTGTTGGTTGTGTATCTGTAAGTATTGAATAAAAATTGTTGATTGTATATCAAGAGGTATTGAGTTAAGAGTTGCTGCTTCTATATCAGTATGTATTGAGTAAAGATTGTTGGTTGTGTATCTGTAAGTATTGAATAAAAATTGTTGATTGTATATCAAGAGGTATTAAGTTAAGAATTGCTGCTTCTATATCAGTATGTATTGAGTAAAGATTGTTGGTTGTGTATCTGTAAGTATTGAATAAAAATTGTTGATTGTATATCAAGAGGTATTAAGTTAAGAATTGCTGGTTGTATATCAGTATGTATTGAGTTAAGATTGTTGGTTGAGTATCTGTAAGTATTGAATAAAAATTCTTGGTTGTGTATCCGTAGGTATTGCATAAGAACTGTTGGTTTTATATCTGTGGATATTGAGTGATATTGTTTGTTTTGTATCCATTGGTATTGAGTAAGAATTGTTTGATTTTTATCGGTATGTATTCAGAATATCTTTTATAGATCTTGAGAACTCACATCGTTTTAAAAAATCACATTTAAAAGTTTTGTAACATGTTTTAAATAGATTTCTAGACAACACTTAATTTCATCAGCTGATATTTCCTAAACTGTAAGTATAGCCAAAGTTGGATAGATAATTTTCAAAATCTTCCAGGGAAGAAGCCCCCCCCCCCTACACACACACACACACACACACACACACACACACACACACACACACACACACACACACACACACACACTATTGGGGGGAGCACACAATTTCAATCCATTCTTAAGATTGAAACTTGACAGGTCTGACACATATACCTGCTCAAATTAGCGGAATGTGGTAGAATGAAAACACGCGCACACAGCCAGTTCGCGTATAAAAGACCAGAAACGGGTGTATGAAAGTTTAGACAAAGCAGCTCTAAGGGTGACGAAGGTGGGTGAAAGAGGGCGAAGTGGAGGGGGGATAAGAAAAAGTGAGAAAAAAAGGAAGGGTGTCAGGTGAAAGAGAAAAAAGTGAAGAAAGGATATTTTCAAAATTTGAAGATGATGAAGAAGACAAATTGATGGAAGAAATTTTTTTAAAGGGGGAAAGAAAAGAGGGTGGATGGAAAGAAGGAAGAAGAATGAAAATAAGAAGAAGAAAAAGAAAAGGAAGGAAATGTGAGGAGAAAAGTAAAAGATGAAAACGAGAAGTAAAAGAAAGTTAGGAGATGAAAGAAGGTGAAGAAGATAAAGAAGGTGGAAAGAAGGAAGGGGCAAAACAGAAAAGGGGGGGGAGAAAAAAGGCTCACATTCTAAATACTGCTCTACGGCATTTTGTTACGGTATAAGATCGTTAGGGTTGGACACCAAGATATAAACTAAGAAGACAAAAATGCAAAAAATGTTTGGCCACCTTGAGTGATACAACAATCTGGTCTGCTCATTACACTGATTCATCAGTTTTCAAGTTGGTTTGGCTGGCTGGCTGGCTGGCTATGGAAGTATGTTTATATCATACGTACCTACCGCACCAATGGAGCAAGAGGACTGAAGATCTCAACATTCACCCTTTAATTTGTCTAAAAACATATTTCCAAACATGTTTTAGAGAATGGTTCAGTTTGCAATGTAAGTTTGTTTTAAATTGATCCCCTAGTTTGTGTCCGGCAATATCCATGCTTGTTTTTTTGTTTTGTTGTTGTTGTTGTTTAGTTTTTGCTTTTATTTTTTGAAAAGTCAGACTTTTTTAAAAAAGTGCTTAACTAAAAGCGAAAGGATTAACTTATTCCTACATTTTTTATTCCTGCTTTTTCCAACTTTTTTAATTGATCACCATCAACAATTTAAAAAACTTTGTACGGTTTCCATTGAGTTACTTACTTGACCAGCTATTTTTGTCATGCCCCTACTGAGTTTACTTTATTTTCCTCACTCAACAACAACGACAAGTTCAGACTTCTGGTAAGACCAAAAAATGAAAAGTTAAAAATGATGGATAAAAGAAAGGAAAAGAAAGGAAAAGAAAGGAAAAGAAAGAAAGAAAGAAAGAAAGAAAATGAGAGAGACAGAGAGAAATAAAGGAATAAAAAGCAAGAGGAAAAAGGAAAGAAAGAAAGAAAATGGAAAACTATGAACGCCAGATTGAATTATCTGGTGTCACTAAACAGATTCTTATAATTAAAATTTATTACTTTTTATTTCTTTTTATCCTTAATATGATTATTTCTTTTTTTTCTTTCTTCTCTACACTTCTCAGCCCTGAACACCTTGGTAGAAATTTGAAATTTTGCGCGCACACACACACTCCACTCAATGAGTAAGAGAAGCAGTTTTTTTTTTATTCGGCTTAGCTGCTGAAAGAGTTGCGTTCAGACATTTTTATCAGACGAACTATTGTAAATCATTATCATTTATATTTAAACTGCAATTTTTTCTCCATCTTAATTCTCCAGTTGCTTTTAATTTGCTACTTTTTTAAGCAGTAGTTATTTAGATATCGTTGAAATCTGAAACAGGGTGGCTAGAGACTATTAGGGAAAGGCAAAAATACTGAAAAAGATGTGGGTTATCCAATGCTGTTTAGCCTCTAGGGATTTATTTTGAAAACAAGTAACTATAAGAAAAACAAGCCACAAGGTTGCATTCCATCCCACTTCTTTTCCCAGTGAAGATGATTACTGCTACTTTTGTTTTGTGTATAAAATGAATTGAGAAAATGCAACAAAATACATTTGTGTAAATGTATTTATTCATCAGGATGAAATATGAAATTGAGAGTTGTTAATGTTTGAGATATTTGTAGCATAAATTTTAGTAGAAATGTAAGACATGTCAGTATGGATCTGTTGGGGAGAGGTTTGCTTGCTGATCATTTGGTCGTTATTTTTTTATTCCATAGGTCGATTCGATTGGACAGACGAACTGAAGATTTTGCTACCTTAAATCAGATGAGGATTGTTCTTGTTCTTGTTTTTACGTTACAAAGACAAAGACAACTCCAGCCTCCAACTTTGACTATCATCGCACCTGGTACAATGCAAAACACTATTTTACATCATTTTAAGCATCACCAGATCCTCAAAATGGGGGTGGACAAGTAAATCGTCAGAAATTAGTGTGGTGGGGGGTTCAAGAGACTGGAGTGTTTTAAAGAGATAAGAATAGGGTGAGCGCTCCCTCTTTAATGTCTCACTAATTTCACGAAAGAAAGGTTTAAAATAGCACTCAGTGAACATCTAGAAAAGCAGCGGATACCTTACATATATATATATATATATATATATATATATATATATATATATATATATATATATATATAGATAGATAGATAGATAGATAGATAGATAGATAGATAGATAGATAGATATAGATATAGATATATGTATATATATAGATGTAGATAGATATATATATAGATATATATATATATGAAGCACAAAGAATCACAAGAAACAATCTCCCACATATGGCAACACTGAGGAGCAAGTCAGTTGAGTTGGGAAGTGTTCACAAAGGTCGAAATTCCGATTCGTGCGGTTATAGTTAAACATGTTTGAAGTTTGGGGATTCAATTCGTCACAATTTTCCAATGGTCGTTGTTTGCTTCTTGAAGTAAATACTTTTTGCTCCATGAGAATAAAAATGGAATATGTGCAATGGCTTTAAAATTATGATGTTTTGAAGTCAAGTTAAAAAGCATTTTCTCATTTGCTGAATGCGCTTTGTGGTTTTTAACACCTTATATATATATATATACATATATATATATATATATGTGTGTGTGTGTGGTCAGCCCATACGGAACGGTCCAGTTTGCGCTGACTGAAATGTTATGTGGCAACTACTTTGCATGAAAGGAACTGCATTAAGCCGGTTAGTTATCGAGCTACATGCGCGATAGTGAACATGCGTCTAGTGTGCTTGACTTTTTTCTCTCAGGATGAACGGTAAAGGTTTTTGAAGTGTGGCGTGTTTATGTAAAATTCTATTTCAAAATAAGAAAAATTATTTTGGGAGACTCTTTTCTCTTGTTAAAACAGGTAACGCAATGCTACAACCAGCGTTTCCAATTGGGAAGAACACCCATCAGAGAGAATGCTCCACTTGGATGACCTTCTCGACAACGAAGGATGATCACGAAATCGCCATTGACTTCTTCTGGTAGGTATCTGTAAAAGTTTATGCAACTTATTCTTTTTTTTTTCAAACTGATGATCCATCGTGTTGCTGCAAAATTTGCTGACAGATGATTAAATGCAACACGACACACCAGCAGTTTTTTTTTTCTAATCATGTTGCACAAACCTCTTGAGATTTCCACATCTTCAAAAATGTCATAAACACTAATAATGGCCTGGCATCCATCAGGTGAAATGTGTCTTCATTTTTTCCTTTCCCTCTTCTTCGATTCTTGAGTCTTGACAACAATTCGTCTGACTCAATAACAACAGAAGAAATATTTCAACTGATGAATGCAAGATCCTTCTTGGTGCCTATGCATGAAACTTGAAGTCGTGAAATGAAATAAATTGATGTAATTTATTGTTTTCTAATTATTATCAATAAAAAAGGCCTATCTGTATCTATACTTATATGATTTGCAATAATATATATTAAATAAATTTTATTGACAGATATTGGGAAAAGGGTGACTGAAGTAAAATAGAAAATTAATTGAAAAAGTTTTCTGGTGTTTAGTGTTCAAAGCTGTAAAGCTTTCAAAACTATTGCAAGGAAATTTCTTGAACATTGTCTGTTGGAAAATTGACAGAATACGATGGTATACATGACTTTGAATCAGGTTTTCTCAATTTTTTTCCCATATCGCCTCCTTTAGGTTATTCCTTAAAAATGTATCACCCAGCAGATCAACTTTTGCCTCTTATGGGGTGATATTGTCCTCGTTGTGAATAACTGCTTCACATTAATTAATGCCTTTAGCGAAGTAAATACTCACATCAAGCAGTGGTCGGACACAGCTAACGAAAACGTTATACTGATAAATTGCTAAAAATTTAGCGGAAGCAATGATATTTGCTAACCACTAACTTTTATTATGTGACTTTGGCTTCGGAGTGATTTCTCCTCTAAAAACCCTTAAGGAGCGACCTAGAGAGCTGGACGTCCAATATGATGTAGCTTAGACATAGAACTCTAGATGGAATGTATGTTGAATGTAAACTGACGCTTAAACCCTTAAAACCCCTTAAAAACAGACCTAGAGGGCTGAAATTTCAATATGTTGTAGTTTAGACATAAAATTTTAAATAAACTGTACGTTGAATGTAAACCGACATTTAACCCTTGAAATCCCTCATAAATAGACTGAGAGACTTGAACTTTTAATATGTTGTAGCTTAGATATAATGCTTTAAATAAACTGTGTTGAATGTCAATTAATGTTTAATTTCGTCTGTTATTTAATCATTTATATAAACCTTGATCATCAAATATTGGCACATTACTCTTTTTTTTAAAGCTCATTTATTTGAGCTCTTCGATTGGTTTAGAGCAAGAAGAACGAATTGAAGCTCATATTATGAAAGTTAGCAGTTATATTTGCTTCAACTAACTTTTTATCGTGTCATAGATTTAGCGTTTTCATTTGCTATTCCCATTACTGACATCAAGTATCTTGATTATGTAGCTTCCAAAGGGACTGCTTTCCATTATGTAAGGCTATTTATCAAAGAAATATCCATTTGTAGGAGACAATCTATAACCCCTTCAGCTCAACTTTCGACCCATTGGGGTGATATTGCCCCTTCCCCCTGTCAGGAATGACCGAAAAGGATATGTGTTGGTACATAAAAGCCCAAGGATTAAATAAATGTGTGATGGAAGGATATTCAATTTAATGATAAGTGACAGCAGTAAAGACTTGAACATCATCAAATCTATTTAAGATTGTGCCAATCTATTTTTCCCCAAAGTGGATTGAGGTTATCTTCTGGAAAGAACAACAAGTAAACAACAAAATTGATTTATCTAAATGATTTTTTATTGATGAATCAGAAATAAAGTCCTGGATTTGTTTTAGCACCGGAAAATATCTGATTGCGATTAAAGTGGGTGATTTTCCATTCGGAGTTTGTGAGGGTCTTTATCACAAAAAAAGCTCACTAAAGTCAAAGCAGGGTACAAAAGTTCGATAGATGAGCGAATACGCGGAATTTTCCTTTCTTTTTTCATTAGCTCTCGACTGTGTAAAAAATCAACACTCAAGTTTCTTCGATGAATTTATGAAAATAATATTAAATATATCATGAAAATATTATATAAGATTATACGCCTTATTTAAGTTTATTAAATGTGACTTTGAGTATGATTATTATGTAATTATTATTAGTTTCAAACTATGTACAATATATACATATATATATATATATATATATATGTATGTATATATATATATATGTATATGTATATATATATATATATATATATATATATATATATATACATATAAATATATATCCATCTATATATATATATATATATATATATATATATATATATATATATATATATATATATATATATATATGTATCACACAGTAAAATCAGGGAAGCAATATAATACAATATAATGCAATACCCGATGATGGGTTTAATTCATTGAGTGTTCAATACATTCAACTTTAAATATTTAGTTGTTTCAGAGTAGAGGTTGAAATAAAATGTAATGAGGATTCGCTACACTAGTTTATAAACGTGTTTGTGTAGCGAATTCACATCGTATTATACATATGTATGTATTAAATATATATTCATACATATATATATATGTGTGTGTGTGTGTGCGTGTGTGTATTCATGTATATATATATGTGTTATAACATAAATGCATTATATATATATTATTAAATATATATTCATATATATATATATACATATATATATGCAAAAGCGTCATTCAATTTAGCTCGTTGTTTTGTTTGTCTGTCCCAAGGGAAGTTGAATCTCAAGTTGACCTAATTTTATTCATGTCGAGAAACAACGCCCTGAGATAAAATGTTGTTTTTTGTTTTTCTTTTTGGTGTCTGTTCATGCGTCTTTCTGTCTGTTTGTCGTTTCCTTTTGATTATTAATCTATTTCTTACCGTATCTATCATCCAACTGTACGTCCGTTCGTCTATCTCTCTATCTCTCTTACTCTGTCTCTCTCTCTATCCCCTCTATAGCTCGCTTTTTCCCTCATGTGTGTATATAAGATTCGGGTGTGTATGTGTGTGTACGCGCGCACGTTTACGTGTTGTTCCCTGTCAATGTCTCTATCGATTGATGATTAGAAGACTGAACTGTTGAATAATTGCTCATGTAATGAATAAAACCTCATCGTGTGCATTATTATAATAGTCCTGTGTCAGACTAAGCTTAGCTTTATGCTCACTAGGATTATCATCCACCGGTTTGGAAGGAAATTTTCCTAGTCTCACTTTTAATTCAAGACATAAATTTAAATTGTCTGTAACTTTAAGGAGAGTCCTAAGCATTCCAACAGTTTTTCAGACAATCCAATTTCTTTTTCACATCTTCAGCCTATCCATTCTACAACATTCTGCAGTTCCTTTCATTGGCCTCTTTCCCAGATGGCAGAAAGCAAATAAATGAATTACGTATATTTGATATTACATATGAAGAAAGTCGTCGAATAGATCGGCCGAAACATTGTGTTGACAGAAACAACGATGATGGGAGGAAAAGATTGGGTTGCCCGAAAAAATGATTGATTTTCATTCTTTCAGCTTTACACAATTTTTTTTCTTAAATTTTAGATTTTACAAGTAAGTTGCGATTTTCGTTCTTCGTCCTCGATTCCTCACAGCCACAGTACCTTGTTTTAATCGCTGTGGTCTACTATTTCCGCTATTCACCGGTATGTATTCAAATACTTCGTCAGAACCATTAAAATGAACAGTTCTTTTCACCTTTGCAGCATAATTTTCCGAGTAAGAGCCCAACCCAGAATCACTCGACTCCACACTAACACCAGACTCTGAGAAACCTCGTGTAAAACCCGTGTGTCCCTGCTCCCAGCGATCAGTCTGGGGTTGAAAGTACTTACGTAGTGGTGAATTTGTATCGAGAGTGTGATAGTGTCTGTCAAGTAAATTTTGCGACTTGCTACTGCTTAACGACAAGGAGGAAAGAGAGAGAAAGCGGCCATCGTCTTGCAACTGGGTTGAAGACTCAGATGACATCGTTGATGACGTCGAAGAGGTCAAAGAGTTTTTCAATTTCGACAGCGGTATCTTTGGACCTCTGTTCTCAGGATGTGTACTCAATATCCGAAGTGGCTGCTGCTGCGGTTGGAGTTGTTGCTTATAACATTTAGGGATTATGTTCTTGTTCTGCTGTTTCGTATATCGGAAATGGACCTTCTGGTCTTCTTCTACAGGCTCTTCTTCACCAAAAAATATTTCGCTTTGACTCTCAGACATCTCCACACCTTTCTGCACATGCGCAAAAATTGAGACGCCATTTTGTTGGGTTGTCTTTGCTTTTTTTGACTGCATCTGAATTCTTTGCATAAGGCTTTCGTTCGTAAGGCCCTCGTTTATAGTGTTATTCTTCAGAAGATCAGCCAGAATATCGGGCCCTGAATTGTGGCGTATCCGGTTATTTGGAGAAGTTTTTTCGATTTGTTTGTTCTTCATTGTTAAGTTTTTAGCATCTGATAATTCACGCCAAACTATCGTGTTTTCGATTACATTCAAGCAGTCCATCGAATAGGCAGATCTCATGTTATTAATAGTAAACTCCCGATTGAAAACAGGCTGGCTGTATTCGGTGGATAAATTTATGACTGGTAAATGGAGAGTTTGTTTCTTCACCTTTGGACGCTTTGAATTCTTTTTGGCAAACAGTGCAGTTTTCAAGTTCTTAAATATTCCCTTCTTAGGGAGAGAATCCTGTCTTGAATCAACTGGTTCGAACCTCGCTGCTGTTAGTGGCAATAAATATACCCCATTTTTTGCATTTGCTGTCTCTGCCATTACTGGATTCTTCAAGTCATCATAAATGGGATATTCAGTATATGAATAATCGTGAATCTGATGCAATTCGCGTTTTGTGACGACGTCGCCATTTTGGGCGTACCAGAAATCGGTGGTCATGGCTTGATGAAAGCCGTCAATATCTGACGGGTTGCCATTCAGATAGGGGTACAAATCGTTATCTGGGGTCTTCAATTTGGCATTCTTCTTGTGTTTGGAAGGTTTTGCCGGTGAGACGTCTCTTTTGAGGTACATCTTTTCCGGGTTCGGGTCTAACTGCATCTGAAAAAGAAAATAGAAAATCTCATTTAATATATATGTCTCTCTCTCTCTCTCTCTCTCTCTCTCTCTCTCTCTCTCTCTCTCTCTCTCTCTCTCTCTCTCTCTATCTATTTATCTATCTCTCTCTCTACCTCCGTTACGTTCTGAAAATTGTCAGTTTCGGAAGAGAACATCTCCTCAGTTTGGGCTAGGATTCTACGTTGTAAATATAATGCTGACTAGGACCCTTACTTTTGGTCAGTCGTACAAAAGTATAACTTTGAAGTATTCGAATTACTTCCGTCGTGAATTGATTGTTTGTTTGTTTTTTCAGGGATTTCCTCATTTCTAATTATGTTAAGACGAATTTCTGTGATTTCGGACGGTCACAGGATTGACGGAAAGTAAGTTCCTTATTCAGCATTATAATCACATCGTAAACAAAATCAGCGACCCCCTGGAAGATTTAATAACTTTTCAAAGGGTAACAGAGGTGTTATTGATTGGAAACACTTTTTCTCACTTTTTTTCTCATTGTCTTTCTACATTTGTCTCTTTCATCTTTTGTTCCCTCTGAACCTATCACCTCTCACACTATCTTCTCTTTTCATCTCTCTCTCTCTCTCTTGATCTATCTATGTATCTTGCCTTATTCACTCTCTCTTTCAGTATATTTCCTTCTTTCCCATTTTTTCTCTATTCTATCTTTTTCCCTTGCTCTATCCCAGTTCTGCAGCTTGTCACATACATTCACAGGCCTCAACATTAACAGCAATTCGATGCAAAGAAATAACCGAACGTTTCGAATGAAATGATATAAACCACAAAATATCCATATACACTTTATTTTAAGTCCTCTTAACACGCAAAAAAACTCACTTATTGCTAAATGTTTAACTATTGTTAATGCACCACGCTACGTCAACATGATGACATCATTTTTGTGTTATTACATCTGGGAAGCCGAAAAAAAATGGCCTGTCTCACAGTGTTAGCACAATCGAAAAAATTAGTCCTAGATCGACGCCAAAATTAAACCAATTATTCTTTGGCCCAGGGCCCACTCTCCCGCTAAATAATATTAAAATTCTTTGATAACTCTTGAAAATATTGTGAGGACAAACAGACAAGAGAAACAAACAAACATGAAAATATGGGTGAATGCATAACTCCTTCGTTAGCAGGGGGGGGGTAATAATGTCTTCATTTCAGCAGCTCAAAACAAAAGACAAACACTGGATACTTCAGTTCAGTTCAAAATTAGTTATACAATTAATGGCGCATGGATTTTGCATGTAGGAAAAGCTACCGTCACTAATATGATAATGATTTAATTGAACAGATTCTGGGGCTTGGAGAACTAGTTTATCGATCAGTTGTTGATTGGGCACCCCCTCAATGTGCCTCCTCTTTTGGAACATCATCAAATACTAATTTGAATAACAATACTTCAATGCAGTTATGATTTATACCAAAACAGATTGGTAGCTGAGAGGTCGTTGACGTACACTAAGTGTCACAGTCCCACAAGTTTAGACAGTATAAGACAATCTGTATGAGAAAATACATATTTTCTATTGCTCAACTTCCATTTATTTGGTTGTTACATATGAAAAAAGTTTTAATCAGAAGAGGAAAAGTGATGTAAACAACAAGAAAACAGTAAATATTTAAACAAAATATTTTCAAATTCCTTTAATGACAATATGCCACTGAACAACCGTAGACATCAAACATGGCGAATTGAACAGCTGTCGCCATAAAAATGGTTATTTCCTTCTTTTATATGTGTTTGCTTGTGCTTGTTTGCGTATTTCAGTGCTTCTAACCATACCGTTTGGCATTAATACTCCACAAGACCCTTTCTTAAATGGTCATTTTTTTTTTGTTTTTAGGCCTTATTCTGACGGGTATGATAATAACAACTAGATTCTCCAGTTAACTCTGTGGCCTTCCTCAAGTGTTGTTTCTGCTGGGTCATCCGTCCAACAAGAAAAATTACCTCATAGAATCTATTAAGACTTGATGCCTGATCATCACACATCAAAACAGCTCGAGATAGGTTGATCTTTGAAGAAAACATAAAATTAGGATACTTGAATTATCAAACATAAATTACCTAATAAATAGCTTTTGGTTCTTTTATTTAAAGTCAAAACTTGTTTATTATGGCAGTTCATTGATTAGAGTCTAAAGACTAAATTTTAAATATAGGGGTCTGCCAGGTTATGCCCTTCATGGAGAAGGTCGCTGAGTTTTAAAAAGACTGATTTACATCAGTGGTTTCCGAGTTATTAAGATAGTTGGATTCTTTCTGGGCAGACGCCGTAAGGGCGTTACATTTATTACTGGCATAGGATATGATCTTTTGACAACTAATGGCTATGACTAATTATAAATAATAAGAAATGGGTATGGCTATACTCTCCTATTGACTGATTGTGTGAATCTGTTGAATGCGTACTAACGAATTCCAAGTTCACGAATTCCAAGTTCACATGGTGACGCGACTCCACTGGGCGTTATATCTGGTCCTTTGGTTCAAACATTGTTCGATTATAATGACATGATTCATTTTCCCTGTCTGTCAGCCTGTCTGCCTGTCCATACGATATCTCCAAAAGTACTGAATAGATTTCAATGAAATTTAGTGGAAGGTTGGGTAATGATTTTTTGATAGAGAGATATTTTTTTCACGGTTTCTTCTCATACATTCATGTATCCATTCATGTCTAACCACACGGTATCTCCAAAATCTCTCGATTGATTTTTATGAAATTTTGTGGTTGGGTATATAATAAGTTACAAACGAAGTGATTTAAATTGGGGACGGATTCATGAGCAATAACCTCCCCCTACGTCGATTGTTTCATGTCTAAACCACATAAAATGACCAAAAGTTCAGATCTGTACACACGCTCCAGAAGTTCTCAATAAATTCATGACATTTTGTAGAAGGTGGACACTAGGGTACGGGAGAACCAATTAGATTTGGGGGCGGATCCATACACAATTACCCCCCCCCAGCAAGTGCTTTCTAGTCCATGTTTTTAGATAGAGATCAGTTCATTCACGAATTTATATACGAGGTGCTTCCTAAAAGTACGGGAATTCGACCAAGATGCAGCGAACCGAATGTTTCCACTACCCTTTGTGAGATCACTATACATACTTCTTCACCATTGACAAAACTCGGTGTTAGGTAATCTTTACTCAGTAAGACCACTTGTTTATCAAAATGGCGTCTTGGCAGAGATTTCAAGTATTTGTATTTGCCGTTTGACTGGGTTATTGAGTTGCTGAGGAGATGAATGCCGGTAGACACATTGAACACTTGACAGATGAGAACTCCGCTTTCAAGACACGGCATCTGAATCTCTACTATTTAAAACACTTGATATTCATTCAATTTAATAATTAATTTCTAAACCTGCCCACGACCAGACATGGACTGCATATAACAGACATTTTTCTTGTATCTCCATCATTTTCTTTTCTTAAGAAACTATGATTAACGGCAAGAACGTCAAATAGATTGAAAAATCTCCTTCGTACACAACAAGGTCTTCTGAATTCTCGTTTTACTTTGATAGTAGGAATTCGTAAACCTAAAGGAGAACAATATTCTATCTCATTTTCAAGAACTTCTATGACTCGTAGTATAGCGTCCAAAATTATTACAGTTGTTGTGGGATTGATCGTTTATTCATAACAAAATATCATTGGAGGAAAAAGAAAAGTTTTCAGAAATATTTTGCAGAAACTAGTCTGTGGTACTGGAGTAACGAATGGCTCAGACGAGTTAGCTCGTCTTTATCATTGGACTGACGAATTGCTATGATTACTAATCTCGTCTGTGACACCGGACTGACGACCAAAATGACTGATTCAACCATATTAGTACCTGGGCCACATATCCAAATGCTCCTACCCAATGACACTAGCCACTCAGCTATACTCCAAGGTTTGAGATTTAATGACTATAAAAGATAGCAAAACTCTTCAAAAGAAAAATTACAAATTATTTTCTCTGATGCTTGAAGCAATTTTCCAATCCTGCATCTAGAGGGTTTTTGAAGCTGGAGAAGTTTCGGAAGCCAAATAGTCTCGTGGTTAGCCTCATTAGGTGAAAATTAACGAGAGTCAACGTTATATTGATTCGAAGATGTTGGTTAGGAAAATGCCTGAGGTGTCGCTTTTCTTGGGAAAAAAAAGAATCTTTTAATTTGCTTTTTCTCATTTAACTTTCTTTTTATTATCATCTTTGCAATTGTAAAGGCACACCAGATATAATTGTAAGTCTCATCAAGTCTCCAGCATCTTTCTCTGTATCCTCCTTGACCCCAGCTTACAGGGCACTAGCGAAATCCTATTATTATTCATTTTCACACTAATTGCTCAGTGGTCACTGCTGAAGGTTGAGTGACAGCAAGTCTCCTCTAGTCTCCAGCCCTTGTCTCCTAGATCTCATAGGCCACATTATTATCATTATTATTATCATTATCATTATTATTATGCATGTTCACTCCTGTTGCTTGGTGATCACCACTATAGACTAATTGACTGCAAGTCTCATCACGACTCGAGCCCTCGTCTTCACTCTATCACAAATTACAGCTATGCTTTGGTTTACAGTTTCACATTAGTAACCTGGTGGTTATCGCTGAAATCTGACTGACATATTATTCTCTCATATCGTTCTCACCTATCACAGCAGCGCTGTAATTTTTACCGTCTCGGCCATACCTTTCTCTTAGTCGTTGGACCATTGCTGAAGCAAGTATCCGCCAGTCTCAACGCTCTCACAGTCTGTTTCAGTGCTGTAGTTTGTGGTTACATACCAGTTGCTTGGCGGTTGTCGCTGAAGGCTGAGTGACATCAAGTTTCCTCGGGCTCCAACCCTTCTCTGATCGTCCTCATTTAACAAAGCAACGCTGTGCTCTGTGTCGTTTCGACTATGCTTTTTTTCATCTTAGCTGACGACTTGAGAGACCGTAGATCTCATATTTCTATTCGTGCAGACCCCAGGGGTGCAGTAGTCTGCATAGTTTCAATATTTCTTCTTATCTCTAACTCCTCCAATCTCGTTGTTGGTGTTTTTGAACCGTTCCGTGTGTCCCTACTATTATTGGTACTTCCCTGGCCTTCATCTTTCACACCTCCCTTACCGAGTCCTGGTATTTTCTTTGCTTTTCCATATTCTCTTTGATTGAAACGGCCACGTCCATCTGGCAGGTCCTCTTACACGACTACCAGGACCGCTCTTCTCGCTTCGATGAGTTATTATTATTATTTCAGTTTATCATTACTGTAATGCAAAGTTGTCTTGTCTTCCAAACTCGAGATCAACAAGATCTAGAAGTTCGAGATATCGTCTGATCATATCTGATGTTTTTAGAATACTTTTTTTGATGTAGTTGATTGTAATGCCCTTGGTGTTCAGTCTCAGGAGATACTTTTTGAGATTTATTCTTACTACTCCCAATACTCCAAAAACAATTGGTACGATATTAATCGATTTTTTCCATAATATTGGCAGTTCTATCTTCAAGTATTGGTATTTTTCATTTTTTTCTTATTCGTCCCGTCTAATATTCCTGTCTGCTGGAACTTGTATATCGATTGTCTTCTTTAATAATCATGGCAATGTCTGGCTTTCTAGCTGTAATTTTCCTGTCAGTGGTGGCGTTAAAGTCATAAAGTAATTTGAACTTTTCGTTCTCTAATGCAATTCTATGTTTATGTTCCCACCAATTTTCTGTTCTTTCAAAACCTGCTTCATCCACTGAACTATGACTGCTACTGGATTATGTCTCACAAGGTACATGGTTAGCGATAATTTTGGACGGATAGCCAAAAACTATTATTATTATTATTATTATTATTATTATTATTATTATTATTTGGAATCTCACACCAGTTGCCTGGTGGAAACTGCTAGAGTTTGAGTGACAGCAAGTCTCCTCAAGTCTCCAGCCCTCCTCTCCTAGTACTCATAGGTCGCAGTAATTCTGCGATTTACAGTTTCACACCGGTTGTCCAGTGGTTATCGCTGAAGGCTGAGTGACAATAAGTCTCCTCAGGTCTTCAGCTAACGTCTCCTCTCTCTTTCGCCTATCATGTCAGGGCTGCAATTGGTTGCAGTCCTTATATCTCTAGCACCTTCCCCAGTATCCGTGCAGTTCCCAGTAGTGCTGTGGTCTGTACGGTATCAATCCTTCCCCTAATCCTGATCTCCTCCTGTCTCACCCTCAGCGTTTTGGGGACAGTTCCTTGTGCACCCACTATGACCGGTACTACCCTGGTTTTCATGTTCCACATCTTCCTTAACTCTCTTGCTAGGTCCTGGTATTTTTCCCGTTTTTCACTTTCCTTCTTTTTTACTCTATGGTCTGCAGGTACAGCAACGTCTACTATTTGGCAGGACTTCCTTTTTTTGTTTACTATTACCAAGTCCGGTCTTCTTGCCTGGATGAGGTGGTCAGTTTGGATGTCAAAGTCCCACAGTAGTTTGTGGTTGTCATTCTCCAAAACTGCCTCTGGCTCATTACCATTATTATTATTATTATTATTATTATTATTATTATTTGCATTTTCACACCAGTTGCCTGGTGGTCACCACTGGAGACTGAGTGACAGCAAGTCTCTTCAAGTCTCCAGCCCTCCTCTCCACACTCTCATTGTCCACAGTAGTACTGTGGTTTACAGTTTCACACCAGTTGCCTGATGTTTATCGCTGTAGGCTGAGTCTGTAAGTGTTGTGGTCAGTGTAGTCTCAATCCTTCCTTTTGCCCCCAGTTCTTCCAATCTTGTTTTCAGTGTCTTTGGTACTGTTTCATACGCACCCACTATTACTGGTACTACCCAAACTTTCATGTTCCATACCTTCCCGAGTTGTTTAGGCAGTTGTTATTTCATTACCATGATTAATCCAAAATTGATTTAAGTGTTTCTTTGTTTTTGTTTTTTTTTTTGTTTTTGGGGGGTTTGGGGGGGTTTGGGGGGGTTGTTTTTTTTTTTTCGTACGACTGCAAGTGTGCCAATTATTATGGGCACAACTCTATCCTTCATGTTTTCCAGCTTTCATGGTCTTGGGGGGGGCTTGGTATTTTCCAAATGTTTCGCTTTCTTTCGCCCTTACCTTGTGGTCCTATGCCACAGACGGGTCGGCAGTCAGGTAGATTTTCTTTTCCATATTTACGACTACCATTTCTTGTGTTCTTCATGGGATGGAATTGTCGGTTTGGATCTCGAAATTCCAGAGTATTTTGGTCTTTTTATCACGATAATTATGATTATTATTTGTACTTGTTGGGTTTTCACGCCATTGGTGACTAGTGGCTTTTACTGGGAGCCAGAAAACAGCTAGTCTCCTAAATACTCCATGATTATCCTCAGTATTCTAACTGATTGTAGTGGTGTTGCCGTGTGAATATCAGCTATTTCGTTAATCTCTAGTTCCTCCAACCTGTTTGCAAGGTCCTCTGTGACCGTTGTGGTTATCAACCATAATCAGTACTACTGACATCATCATGTTTTAGAATTTCCTTATTCTCTAGGGAGGTCAAAATCCTTATCGAGCTTTTCACTCTTTACCAGCTACTGTTGTCTACCGGAGCAGTATTTGTACTCATAGTATTCTATATTAGTAGTGATTCCATCGAAGATCAAGTAACAGCAAATTTCCTTCAGTACCCCTACATCCTCCCCTGTATTCTGAGTGATTTCAATAATACTATCGTGTAGATGGTTTCGATTCGCCTTTGGATTTCCTTAACTTCCAGTTTTTTTTGTTTTTGTTTTTTATAGGTTCTGGAGACTGTTCCAAGCACGCCAATAATGATGGTTACAACTACCACCTTTATGTTTCGCAATATTTCGAAGTACAGATATTTTATTAGTTTTTCTCTCTTCCCTTCTCAGGATATTTATTTTTCTCCATTTTTTTCTTCTTTTTTTTTTTAAAGAGTTTTCTACTCTTCATCTTTTTTCTCGTTTTCCAACAAATCAGTTTTTCCTGTATTTCTTCTCTCTTCCTTCTTCCTTGCCTCACTTCTTTTTCTTTTTGTTCATCTTAAAATTAATCTATCATCATCATCATCATCATCATCATCATCATCATCATCATCATGTGGGGGTGCAATTGGCGTAGCGTTAACGTTGCGGACAATGGGATCGGTGTCCGGACTTCAAACTCCGGTCAAAACTTAGAATTAATGGGAGAGGCATGAACCCATATCTTTTCTTCTCCATGGCTAAAATCGTTGTGCAGATTGTGCTCTCTAGCCTTGGAAAGGCAACCAGTCTAGGAGAAAGACAACTAAGGTGATTTAGCGCTTAATTTGACAGCCAGACGTATCGCTTCCTGATTTATCTAAACTACAGGCCGGGGATGACAAGGCATCCCAGGATCTCCATAGAATTTGCCCATGCGCCTTATAAAGTCAGAACAGACGCCATCATCGTCATTTGCATGTTTATTATTATTGCAATATTTTTACTGTTGATCAAGTTTATTTGGTAATCTAATATTCTTCCGAAACGCCATATAACCTAATGTTTGTATTTTTTTTTTCATTTTGTATTTTGTTAGTTCTATATTTTTCAACGTGTTGTGGGAATTTTTATTTGTTTCCAACTTTTAAATGATATTGTTTTACTCATGTGATTAATTTTCATGGCATTGAGGTTTTTCGTCGCTTTTATGGTTTCTTTCACTTTTCGAAATCTTTCTGATTCTGCGATTTTTGTCTTTGGTATTTTGATATTTTTTAAATACATGCTTTTTAAAAAATATTTCTCTATTGTTTCTGACTTTATTTTCTTTATTCTTTCAATCCTTGTTTTATTCTCATTATTTTGTTTGTCGTTCATACTCTCTTCCACCATTTTTGTGGATATTTTTAACTTTATGCTTCATGCTTTGTGCTTCGCAGAGAATTATTTAAATGCAATCAAATTAGATTGAATTAATTCAAAGAAATTGGATGCAAACGACAGCCGCAACAATTTTTGAAAACGAGACTTGATTACGAGACTTGATTACACATTGATTTTGCATATTTTTAAATCCGATAATTCGGCCATGTTTTATTAGAGTTATGGTAGTCGAGCGATATCGTCTGTTTCTTCATTTCTAATCAGTTATTTTTGACAGAGAATTTTAAAATATAATTATTATATAATTTCTAGAATAAATCAATAAAATTCAAATTTTAATTAAATTATTTAATGATAAAAGCTTCATTAATCATTTTTTCAATATTGATAATTATTCAGTTTACTCAAACATGTTAGAAATAGCCACATCATAGTACATTTATACTCCAAGGAATTCAAGAATTATCATTTTTTTCATCTCATTTCTTCCATGTCATGTGAAGGGACTAAAGTAAAAATGAAAGAAATACAAGTTAGAAATTAATAATGTTTTATATCTGCTCAAAAGAATATGAAATTCTGGATGAAAAGAATTCTGATTCGACAAAATTGATCTTTTCCTTAATTCCAAAGTTTCCCCCATAAAAAAGGGTATTTCCGTGATTTAAATATTTTTTTTTAATGAAAATGTTAGATTCAATGCATGGGTTCTGGGTTCTAAACAATACCACTCTCTCTAGAGACCAAAAAAGGGCATTTTTGAGTAATCTTTCATTCTTCACTCTTTCTTGACCATAATGATCTATTGTTGGGGTAGCCAAACGGTGACTATCAAGCCACATGCGGCTCTTTGACATTCAATATGTGGCTCATAGAAATGTTGGTTGAGCTCTTCTTTTTTATTACAATTGATATAAAAAGGTAAATTTAAAAGATCAAGCTTTTTAGTTATTTACCTGGAGTGAACTACGACCCCACTGTTTTAAAACGTATGTTTAATGTCCATTATTAGGGAAAACACTAAAGAATTCAAACCTTGATTTAGATTTGAGTAAGGCATCGTTCATCAGTGCTGAGGGGAGAGATAGTGGGTGGCAGAGGGGGTTCGAGAAAGTCCAGTTCAGCCATGGTTACAGGGGAATTTCATAGGACTAGGATAATGCGTAGTAGTATATATGTGTGCTTTATGACTAGTCAAACCAATACAAATCAAAAGTTTTAAAAAAAAACTATATGGACAAATATCATTGTGTACATCTATCCGTTAATATTTATATAAGATATTTGTTAGAAAATGTGTACGTTCTAATGAAAACATGTCAGTAAACTTTGTTTGTCTTGCGGCTCCAAAATATCTACTTTGATCTTTTTGCCTTATTCTAAGACTGATTTCAGAATATTTCAAATGCCGATCAGCAATATTCTATGAATGTTTCAGTTGTATTTATGAAACTATCTCATTTATATTGATGGATTGCATTAACTAATTAATTAGAGACTGTCATCCGAAACTGTCAACATAGGATTCGTCAGTTTTCAAGTAGGTCTAGCTGGCTATCTATGTATGTATTTATCATACGTACAGGCTGCGCCAATGTGGATAGAGGGCTTAAGATTTCAACTGCTATTCCTTATTATGTTAAAAAAAAACTTTTTTTTTCATTTTTCCTAAATCTACCCTCTGTGTGGGTTTTTTAAATTGTATTCAATTTGCAACGTAAATTCATATTGAATTGGTCCCTTATTTTGTGTCCGGCAGCATTCATGCTTGTTTTTGTGAACATTCAGACTTCTTTTAGTGATCACAAACGGAAGACGAGAGAAATAACCTATCCATTGATCACCCTTTATTCCATCTTTTTTAAGTGTATGAGTGAATAATCATCAAATGACCTCTTTTGATCTGGGCAAATGGAGAATCCAGGATGGCTCTGGAACTAAATGTGCCGAAAAATCGAAGGTGTACCTGCAGTTGTGATCTATCTTTGACATCTGACTATAAATGAAGAAATATATGTAGACACATGCGAATACACCGACATAACTCGACAACTCACCAATGATATTCGCATATTCAGACGACCAGGCATTGCAGTGTCGGGTTTGAAGTTGTTGAGACCAATTGCTCTCGATATATCAAATGCACAGCGATAACTCAACAATGACCGTTGTACGAAGATATATTCGTCGGCATCGCAGTGCAGTGGCGAATTCGAAATTTTTTGGATCAGTGGTTCTTGAGAAATCTAATAAAAACGTTTTTCTCTTGATACAAATCATTGATACTTTATCTACAATTATAGATCTAAATTTAGACAAGAAATATTTTAATCAAAACAATCGAAATAATTCAAAGCTGTACTTTCGTGCGATGGAAATTTATCTTACATGATAATTATGGCAGGCTGCTCCACACATCATCAATCTGACCCTCTTCGAAACCTGCACCTTTTGAACAGGTACTGCTCAAGTGATTTAATCTTTGGAATGTTCACTGAAGACTGCATTACGAATGTCACAAGAAGTTGTTCTTCATTCTCTAATTATACATCGAACCTTCCATTGTAATTTCAACTACATGGTTGCTTCTATATATAATATGTTCAAAGATTTTCTTTGGCGTGATTTCAACACATTCAAAATTGGCTGAAAATATGGCGAAAGGTAATTACTATCCATTGTAAGATAAAAAGCCCTTTGCAAGATTATCGATTGCAAACTATTTATCGCAAGTTATTCGTTGCAAAATAAAATCCCCAACTCACATATAGAACTGAGTCACCATCAATTACAATGAAATTGTTGAGGTACCTTCAGTACTGCAATGACGAAAATTTCAGTCATCCGCAATTGATGGGTTAACTATTGGCATTTTCACTGAAGACCTCATTTTGAATGTACAAAAAAGCAATGTCAACTGTACCCGTTAATAAAAAGTGGACACTTCAGACCCAATTTGAATAGTTAAGGTAAACGACAACAAGATGTCACTTCTTGGATACACTTCACTTCTCACTTCTCACCCAGATACACTTCACTTCAACTTCTTGAATTGTTGACGGAGGTAAATCTGAACAAGAATTTATTACTTTGTTGTTTAATCTTTTAATTTCCCGTCGGGTTTACTTTAGGGATAGAAGAGTGAAGATTTCAATAAAAATGGACGAAAACGTGGTTGTCCTGAGAAAATCTTCCTTTTTTTCTAATTACCACGGCTAAGTTTAGGAGGTGAAGGTTCAAATTCTATCCGGGACAGTTTGGGTTCACTTCTTTGAGGAAGGCATAAATACACCATCCCCTGTCGTTGAATAGCTGGGCTGTTGGTTTCCGGCGCACAGTTGAAACATTGGCCGAAAACAATATTCCTCCATCCATTTTCTTTTATTTGGCTTTTTTCGCATCATGCTAATCTTTGTCGTGAAGAGTTAGTTTTTACTTTAAAGAAGAAACTAAAGGAAAATAAATAATCAAGGAAGAACAGAGACTAGAGTTCTTTTTATACAGTGTGTGTGTAAAAAGTATCAGATACATTTTTTTTTTAATTCATTGTAACACCCTTAAACACCTTCAAAATTGATAGAATTTGGACCAAACAATAAAAAAATACAATGAAAAAAAATATTGGAACGGGGAAGATTAGTCACTCAAAAGAAACTGTCATATAACCAACGTCTTTTGGAAAAAAATTTTCTCAACCTAACAATAAGGGACAATTGAAATAATGAATTATTTTCTTTTCTTATCTTCTGTTGGCTGGTGATCACTAAAGATTAAAAAACAAACAAGGATGCGACCGGACACACACTAAAGGGACCGATTTAGCATGAAATTTCTTTTTAAATCGACTCCTCATTAAAACCTATGTAAGGGTAGGATTTAAGAACAAATGAAACGTTTTTTGTAGACATGATAAGGATTTAGTGTTGAAAATTTCAGCTTTCTACTGCCGTTGGTGCGGCCTGTACGCAAGATACATTTACAGTCAGACAGATCAATTTGAAAACTAAAGAAACCAATGTTGATAGTTTTAGTGACAGTTTTGGTTGGCGGTGTCTAAGGAGATTGAACATAAAAAAGTTATATGAAAAATCAGAAAACTTTGTTCAAAATTCCGTCAAGCTGTGAGATAATTGTATTTTGCAACATTAGTAGTATGGACCATCCTACAGCATTCGGTGTTGGGCATCAACTCTATCGATAGCTGCCTTTGGAATCATCTGGCTTATCAAATAATATACCCTCAAAGACACACAAGTTAAGTTATACAGATATGCTATGTCATGTAGGTCCAAAGCTGAAGATAATGAAATGAAGGTTTTGAAATGTATCGGATAGTATTTGCACTCACTGTAAGTGTTATATGTATGCATGACGATATATTCGTAGTTCTGTGTAATTGCAGGTGTGTATCTGTACATTGAGCAAGCTCTGCCAAAGGCTTGCCATCGTAGTGTGATTCTTCGCTTGATTTCTTCTTCTTTTGAGGGTCTCATGGAGATTCGTTGTCCTAGGTAGATGTAGTGATCTACTTTCTCCAGTTATGTGTCTTTGATTTTAATCTCAGTGTTTTCATCTCCGATATGGTTGTTGCTCATGATCTTCGTCTTGCTGAATTCCATATGTAGGCCGACTTTCTTGCTCTCTTCATTTAGTTCATCTATCATTAGTTGGAGCTCGTGTGGGTTATCTGCGAAAAAGGCAATTTCGTCTGCAAATCGGAGGCAAATACTCGCCATCTATTTTCCAGTCCTTTATTCTCCCAGTCTAGTCTTCTGATCATCTTGAGATAGACTCTGAAGAGTTTGGACGAGCTGGTATCACTTTTTCTTACTCCTTTCTTGAGCTGGAAGGAGTCTGAGTCTTTATGTAGCCTGATAAAGGAGCTGCTGTGATTGTATATATGTTTCAGCACTTCGACATATACTGGATCTACACCTTGTCGAGTGATGGCCTCCATGACCTTAGGGATTTCCATTGAGTCAAAGGCCTTTTTGAAGTCGATAAATGCTACGGCGAGTGGCATTTTGTATTCTGTTCTTTTTTCTTTCTCATTTATCGAATGCAAGTGGCCATGGTCGAGTAGCTTCTTTTAAAGCCAGCTTGCTCTCCTGGTTGGTTTTCATC